>BMAO01014561.1:0-149578 GCA_019973975.1 Trichonephila clavata | reverse complement strand
TGAGTGGATTTAAGTTGATAAATTTGTAATGGACCTTATTTGACTAACACTTCAGAATCATGGACATATACATAATTACGAGAAAGTCTGAAAGAAACTCTACAAATAAATTCACAGCTATTTTGTAAATTATTAAATGTCAGTGCTAGAGAGATTTAATTGCTTGAAGAGAGAAAATTGCATGTACTCTACTTTCCGCTTTTGGTTTTACATATCTAAGTATAAAATCTTTCCTCATATGAAAAACATTTCGAATCCTCAAATAAATTATTTAACAACTGAATACTCAGAATCGTGTTTAATTGAAAGTTACACATTATATCCCTAATTTTGCGATATGAAAGCAGGGCGGTGCAAGCACTAGGTTCGCATTAAAATTTCTATTTATCTTTTTATTTAACTATAATGGAGGGAAATACTAACATTTTACGTTGTATATATTTCTTATTTTAATAAATATGTTTAAAAAATACATAATATATTTACAATTTATTTATTTGCTGAAGAAATGGTTATATTTTATGCTGTTTATTTTTATGTTAAGAAACATCTTTAGATGTTGCCAAATTAGTATATAATACAACAATAAATCTATATTATTGACCTCTTCTCTAACTCTGTAAGCATTATTGTTGGAAACGAATTGTGTCAAAAAGGTCCTACTGTGTGGCACGCTGAATCATATTGGTATAGATTGGTTTGGCAAGCCACAACTAAAAGGTTGCTGATCCCGGTCCTAAAGAGTAAAGTGACCTCGGTAACCGAGTGATTATGGCCACAAACTCGTGGTCGGCGTTGTCGAGTCATAATTTAAATCCTGGTTGCACTGAAGAACCGTTATGTAGAAGAAACGATGCGCGTAAATATGTTGAGACTCTAAGTCCTCATGTTGACGTGGTATGAAAATATGGAGAATCAGATCAGGTGTCATTCTTGTCTCATGAATCTGCTCGGATTTACTAGATATGTTGTCAAAAATTATCGCGTCTGCTTTAGAGTCCCCAATTATAAAAAAAAAATTAATAAAATCTAAAGATTAATGTGATACGCTTTTTTAACTTTTACTATCCATAAAACTTATTTAATTTCTGGGAAATACTCAAGTTATTTTTATATTCTGCTTCTGGTTTATATATTACTTTGAAAAAAACTTATCGTGAAACATTTTTCCTTTGTGTGTGTGTGTGTGTGGTGTGTGTGTGTGGTGTGTGTGTGTGTGTGTGTGTGTGTGTGTGTGTGTGTGGTGTGTGTGTGTGTGTGTGTGTGTGTGTGTGTGTGTGTGTGTGTGTGTGTGTGTGTGTGTGTGTGTGTGTGTGTGTGTGTGTGTTGTGTGTGTGTGGTGTGTGTGTGGTGTGGTGTGTGTGTGTGTGTGTGTGTGTGTGTTGTGTGTGTGTGTGTGTGTGGTGTGTGTGTGTGTGTGTGTGTGTGTAAAATGTCATAATAAAGTGAAAATTTAAGTTTACTAACTAAGCAACCTTTAATAATTAAATTAAAAATTCAATTTTGTTACTAATGAAAAGTTATAAACAATATCAGATTAGCCGAAAAAAACCTATATTTCACTCGAAATCAAGTTCGAACAAAAATTATTCTTATGTAAAATCCTCCACTAACCTTCAAAATATAATATTTACAAAGAAATTTTTTTTTAAAAATTATCTCAGAAAATTTTTTTTGAGCAAAAAAGTCATCTTGTGATCATCAGTGAATTTCTTGTAGGAAATACTTTTCGTATTCTTCGATCAATAAATGCCAAAAAATCCGGTTTTATGTTCCTGGTATTCTCAAACTCCCTACAGAAATTTTTGGCCATCAAATTTTATTACACACATTTATGTTCGAACCTAACTATCTGTAAGAATTCGGATTTTAGATGTTTTAATAGGTTTAGAGGCTTTTTTCTAAGGCAAAACTGTTAACAGAAATAGTGAAAATACAGTCGAATCTCAATATAACTAACCTCTGTTTTTACGAATTTTTCTATTTTGCGAACTTTTTCCTAGAACCAAAAACATTTTACTATTTTCTTTCTAAAATAGCCTCCAAATAGCTAAGCGCATTTTCTATTTAAAGAACTTTTTCTCTTTTAAGTCGATTTCTTTCTCCCAATTTTTAAAATATTTCAGGACATTTTTCAAATTATTCTCTCTTTTAGCACATTTTACGGTGATCAAAGACCTTGAACTGGTATTACCAGGTGCTTAACTCGCCTAGAGCAATAAAATTGCCATAATTTTTCAAACAAAAAATTAAAGTAAAACTAACAGATTTTAACAGTAATTAAATTTAAGGACTCGTGTGGTAGTGTATGCTTAAAATTACTGATTATAAAATAATAAATGCTTAAAATTACTCATAGGCTTAAAATTAGAAAATGTTACAAAATTCATTAGTTTTAAAATAAAATTATTTTTTAAAGTTGAAAATACAATGTACTCCTGAACAATGTATTCTTTTTTTTTTCTTGCTTTGGTAAGATATATAAAATAAATAGATATTAATTTTAAAAAAAGTCTGAATAATTTTTTTTAAATAACATATAGAGTTTATCAAAATAAAATTTGTCTTAAGTGGTTTTTAAAGAATATTGAAAAAATCAATTTCTGTTAAATGAATTTTCCATATAACGAACATTTTACGGGATTTAGTGACTTCATTAAATAAAGGCCCGTTTGTAATTATTATGCAAAATTATGATACAATTCAATTAAAAATTTGAATAAATATAAAAGCAAACTTTAGAAATTATTTATAATTTTTTTTATTTTATATACTAATTATTTATGTAAATTAAGCATTTAAAGCGTATTAACCTGCTGTAGTCTTCAAATCAACCCACTTATATTTAAAAATATTTGCGACACTATTTTCTTACCTCTTTCCTTTGCAAGAAAGCAGTAATTTTTCCTTTCTGCTGTAGGGAAAACAAATCATCTCAAAAAGTAAACGAAACTGGGAATTCAGTTTTTAACCAAAAAAAACCATTACTCCGGAAATGGAAACAGTATTAACACATTTCAATCATTCGTAATGTTAATCAAAGTCATCAAAAACAAGGACGTATTACTTTAATAACTTACGTTTACTTTTTTTTTTTTTTATCCTGAAAAAAACTTCAGTGTCAAATATTTCACGTTGCATGTTAAATATTTAGTTAAACTATTCAATGACAAACATTGTAAATTATTGCCATGATACCGACATTTAATCCACGATATTATGCATATATATTTTTAGAAATGATCAAAAAGGAACTATTTCAGGTACTTCCGCATCATGCCATCGATTCTTTTCGTCAAATCAAAAGGCGTCGGTAAATGCCAAATTATGGACCCAACAGTGAAAAACTCTGTTCATTTGCATTCTCGAACACAATAACAATAACGTTGACGGCATTTAGCGAAAATTTTTATTTGTCGGCGTCTTTTAATTTGGCGAAATTAGTCAATTTGTCGTAAGTACCTTATTTAATGTAGCACTTTATTATTATTTTAAATAAATATTGATAATATTTAAGGTGATAAGTTCCTGTTTGTTTGAAATATGCCTCTTGTTTGAAACTAAATAAAAACATGTTACACAACTTATAATTCATGAAGTAATACAAAGCGTAATTTTAAGTAAATGCCGTTTAAAAATAAAAAAATGGCAATTTTTTCAGAATTTTATTTTTACATGAAAGCCTGACTTTAATTTACTTTACTCGATATTATCGTATCGAGAAATACCGGCTTCTAAACCCCATTTTAATAGAAGTCTGACACCCGATTTTCTAATCACTCCGTTACGTCCTTTTTAGTGTTGTGATCATCGTCGCAGGATTGATTACTTCTTTAAGTTCTAACAAAAGTTATAGCCATGGTCACCATTTATTAGGTCACACCGAAACAAAAAGGCAACACTGAGAACACCATGCATATTCCAAAATAATTTGGCTTAGTAAACTTATTTCCTTTGACAAGGGAATGAAAACACTGCCTAAGCGTTTGGTTTCGTGCTGATCAGTCAGCATTTTGGAAATCAGCTTGAGCACAACTTCTGATAATGTAGGCGTTTTATCACAATTTGATTATAATTGACACTTCTTGTAGTTTGAAGAAACTCATTAGTTGATGATGAAATTATACACAGCATCTGCTTTCACGAATTTATTCCTCAACTTTCTGCATCATGTCATATCATTAACGACGGACAATTAATTCCTCATAGTGCATGTTTGCACAGTCATCTTAAACGCACAGTCATCATACACCTTTTTTTTATCATTCAAGCATTCCTAATGTGTTTTCTCATATTCTTCACTAATATCTCTGATTTTCGAATATTGCCACTTCTTTCGCGTTTAAGAAACGAATAAAGCGCGTATAGAACAATTGGCAGTTCTTTCATTTGTATGAGGCATTTTAAGCATAAACTAATGCTAAAACCATTTCTACGTAATGGGGTTTGAATCTTTTTAATAGATTAAGAGAATTAATGCGTATGTTCTGAACGTTCATGTTTCAAAGAGGTACTTTTGATATATGGTAATGAACAATAATTTATGCAGTTTTTGAAAGTTGAAGTTATGCAGCTATGCAGTTGAAAATTACAATTGATAAAATTCAAGAAATTGGTTGATTAAAATGATTTTTAACTACCCTTTAAATAATTTCATGGGATCAATTGATAATTGATAAGTCCTACTGTTCTCCTGGAAATTAAAAAAGAAAATAAAAGTACTAGACCGGTGTCAAGAGCAAAAATGCCTCATAACAATATTAAGATTATTAGAGGTACAGTTGTTAATCAAAATAAGGGAGACTTCTTAGACTTATAAAGAATCTTTTATTAGAATGGTGTAGGACCGCATTTGTGGCATGTAATACAGTTTGGATTCACGTAGGAATCGATTCATACAAGAGCTGAATAGTGTTTAAAGTAATGTTATACCAATCTTCATGGAGATATTCTGAAAGTTATGTGAGAGATGCTGGTGGAAGAAATCGATCCCGTATTGAACGCTCTAAAATAGACCAAAACGGTTCAATTATATTGAGGTCAGGTGACATTGCGGAACAAAGTAGATGTTTGACTTCCTCCTCGTGTTCATCAAACCATCATTGGACAAGTCCTGCTACATGGATATGTGCATTATCATCCTGGAAAATTCCATATCCTGTAGGAAACAAAGTTTACATCGTAGGATAGACCTGATCACCTATAATTGTTCTATACTTCCCCACAGTGATCCTTCCTTTTTGGTTAAAAAACGCGACACGGCTGCCTATATCATGAAAGATCCACTTCTGCATGCTTGACAGTTGGAAGGAGACAATAACAATCATACGCTTCTGCAGGTGTCCTCTAAACGTGCACCCGTCCTGTTGTAGGGAAAAGTGTGAATCTAAAAAAGTGTGGACTATGTTTGGAATTAACATCTGTAGCAAGTGGCTTGGGAATTGCTGCTCTGTCGTAAATGTTCTATTTATGAAGGTGGCTTCTATTGGTAATCATTGACACTGGAGAATCCAGATGCTGATTGAGTCTGAGGTCACTTTTGCTACAGTTGTTCGTTTTTTAGACATTACAACTTGATTCAATACCCGTCGATCTCTTTCACTGAGCTTCTCTTTTCGTCCACTATTTTGCTTTGACCGAGCTTGTCTTGCCACGCTGTGTGTATGCTGCCATGACTTTAGACGCCGTACCACTAGAAAAGCCTGAAAGTTAGGGAGTTTCTGTCACACTTGCTCCAACTAGACAAGCTCCTACAATTTGACCTCTTTGAAAGTCTGAGAGGTCCTCCATTTTACGCTTTTGAAAAAATCCGACTTACAGAACTTCAATAAAGCTATCACATATACCAGAATATATGATTTTCTATTTATAAGAAACTAATAGCCATCATTATATTTTAATGCTTAGAAAACGCATTCAAAAATGCCACTTTTATTCACAGGTGTTTCACTATTTTGATAACCATCTGTATATTATATGATTTCTAAATAAAGTTTATTTCGTACCCTAAAATAAGAGCCTATTTAAAACAAACATCTTAAATATCAAAAACATTTCATTTATGTGAAAAAATTGCATTTTATTAACTTAACTTTCTTAATCTGGTCTCTCTCTCTTTTCCCCATTTGCTTATGGGCATTTTTATGTATATAATTTCGGATTCCTATTCCTATTTTTTTTTCGAAAATATGAAGATCAATCTATATATATAAAGGAGAAAAGCGACTCACTCACTGACTGACTGACTAATCACGATATCTCCGGAACTATTCAACCTACAGACTTGAAATTTGGTAGACATGTTCCATTCATAGAGTAGACATCAGCTAAGAATGGATTTTCCGAAATTCGAAACGCAAGGGGCGTTACGGGGGGTTAAGGGCTTTAATAATAATTGTTTCCATGCTTAAACTACTTGATGTACAATCTTGAAATTGGGTAAGCGGATTCCTTCCAGAGAGTAGAGATCCGCTACAAAATGAGTTTGCTGAAAATCGACCCCCAAGTGGCGTTGCAGGGGCTTAGGGGGCGTTATAGATAATTATTTCCATTTTTAAACTATTTGACGCACTGTCTTTAAATTTGATGTATAGATTCCTTTCGTAGAATAATGATCAGTTACAAAACGGGTTTTGTGAAAACAGACTTCTAAGTGGCGTTGTGGGGATTAAGGGGCGTAATAGATAAATATATCCGTTTTTAAACTACTTCACCTACCTGCTTGAAAATTGGTAGGTAAGTTTCTTTCCTGGAGTAGATATCCGCTACAAAATGGGTTTTGGAAAAATTGACCCACAAGGGGTGTTGCGGGGCGGAGGGTTTAAGGGGCGTTATAAATTCCGATTTTTAAGTTACTAGACGCACAGTCTTGAAACTTAGTAAGCAGATTCCTATTCATAGGGTAGAGATACGCTACAACATGGGTTTCGTGGAAATTGCCCCCAAGTGGCGTTGCGGGACTTAAGGGGCGTTATAGATAATTATTTCCATTTTTAAACTATTAGACGCAGTCTTTATATTTGATAAATAGATTTCTTTCATAGAGTAGAGATCAGCTATAAGAAAGTTTTGTGAAAACAGTCCTCTAAGTGGCGTTGCAGGGGATTAAGTGGCGTAATAAATAAATATTTTCGTTTTTAAACTACTTGACCTACCTGCTTGAAAATTGGTAGGAATGTTTCTTTCATGGAGTAAATATCCGCTACAAAACAGGTTTGGGGAAATTGACCCCCAAGGGGTGTTGCGGGGGTGGGGGTTTAAGGGGCGTTATAAATTCCGATTTTTAAGTTATTAGACGTACAGTCTTGAAACTTAGTAAGCAGATTCCTCTCATAGGGTAGAGATACGCTACAAAATGGGTTTCGTGAAAATTGCCCCCAAGTGGCGTTGCGGGACTTAAGGGGCGTTACAGATAATTATTTCCATTTTTAAACTATTAGACGCACAGTCTTTATATTTGATAAATAGATTTATTTAATAGAGTCAGCTATAAGAAGGTTTTGTGAAAACAGACTTCTAAGTGGCGTTGCGGGGTATAAGTGGCGTAATAGATAAATATTTTCGTTTTTAAAATACTTGACCTAGCTGCTTGAAAATTGGTAGAAATGTTTCTTTCATGGAGTAAATATCCGCTACAAAACGGGTTTGGAGAAAATTGACCCCCAAGGGGTGTTGTAGGGGGTTAAGGGCAGATATAAATAATTATTTCTATTTTTAAACCATTAGACTCACAGTCTTGAAATTTGGTAAGCAGATAGAAATACACTACAAAATATGTTTTGTGAAAATCGACCCCTATGTGGCGTTGCGGTGGTTCAAGGGGCGTTATTGATATTTTTTTTTGCATTTTTAATTAATTGGACGCACAGTCTTCAAATTTTGATAAGCAGATTCCTTTCATAGAGTGCAATTCCCCTACAAATTGGGTTTTGTGAAAACAGACCCAGAAGTGGCGTTGTGGGGGCTCAAGTGGCGTTATAGGCAATTATCCCATTTTTAAACTGTTAGACGTACAGTCTGGAAATTTGATAAGCAGATTCCTTTCGTAAAGTAGAGAACCGCTACAAAATGGGTTTTGCGAATATCAACTACCAAGTTTAATTTCGGGAGTTTAAGAGGCGTAATCAATAAATATTTCCATTTTTAAACTATTTGATCATCCTGCTTGAAAATTGGTAGGCATGTTCCTTTCATGGAATAGAGTTCCTCTAACAAAGAGTGAAATGAAAATTGACCCCTAAGGATGTTTGCGAGGGGTCAAGTGGAGTTACAGAAAAAAATTAATGTTTTTAATTTAGACCCATATACTTGAAATTTGTTAAGCATGTTTCTTTTGTTGAATAGAGATCCACTAAGAATGTATTTTAAGCAAATCAAGTTCTTAGGGGGGTGCAGGGGTTACTGGGACGTATTGACAAAAAAAATTACTTTTTTCGAGCTACAAGGACTATAATAATGAAATTTGGTTTGCATTTTTCTTTTGTTGAATTGAAATCCTCTAAGAGCGGTTATTTTGGAAAACGGCTCTCAACGGGATTACGGGGATATTGATAGTAAAACTTCTTTTTTTCTGTTAGATTTAGACTTGAAATTTGGCTTGCGTGTTCAATTTACGGAGTAGAGATCCACCGAAAATTGGTTTTGCGGAAATCCACTTGGTTTTTGGGTTACGGAAGAGCAAATATCATTATATACTTCAATTTTAGAGATTTTTAGAAAATACAAATTAGATGAGTTCTGCCCTTTTTTTTGAGACAGTTGAAGGTATAAGTATATTTTTCAATACAATCGAATTCTTAATGCTAGGACTTAGATATCAATAATTTATACATATATATAAGCAGTAAAAATTTATAAAACATCATGAAATACCCAGCGAAGCGGGCGGGTAACAAGCTAGTATGCTTATAATTCTTAACATTAGGTAAAATATTCTAATTTGTATAAAATAAAATTCGTATAAAATTGAAGATTTATGAATAACAATATAAAATTTTAGATGTTTCAAAATTTTTATAATTACAAAAAAAAAACTAGTTAATTTAAGGAATTTCGCACGATTTTAAAAAGTTCTTCTGTAATATTTAATATAAATTTTTTATTGATGAAAAACAGCTTTAGGACTTTGATGCAAAAGCTTAATATGGAACCTTGCCAGTTCTTTCAGGAATACAATATTATGCAAAAACTCTGCATGGGAAGAAAATATGATGTAAAAAATAAAAGAAAAAGTATCTTAGTATCAAAATCGTTTGGATGAAAGAAGAGAACTAAAAAAGAAACAATTCAAAAGCTAGAAACGAAAATGGTGGCCACACAATTGTCTTAAAGAGTTGAACATTTTGATCTTATTTTTGTTCAATCTTAAATTTCTAAATAAATTTATATTAACATAATATATCCATATGTTGATAAATATATTAATTTTTTTTTGTTTTTCATTTGATGCAGAATTTGTAAAAATTTCTAAGATAATGTTTTATTGTAAAAATACTTCTTTTATCCTTTTTGTCTCAAGCAAGAACAGACAAAAACATGCATAATTTTTTAACTTTATATGTTAGATTTCAAAATATATATTCTCTGGATTTCAAATAACAGCATTTTTAATATTTTGAATGAAGATTTTACTAATATGTATCTCTTTATATTTACATAAAAATGTTCACATTGTTTTTTATTCCTTTTTTGCTTAAAAGTAGAATTTAAATGAGTAAAGTTTTATAACGCCTTGAAGAGAAAATATGACGGATTGAACCAAAATTTATTCTTTTTTACATTTTGAAAGATCAGATAATAATAATTCTATAAGGTTATAACAAAATAATTTTTTTGTGTGTGTTTCAGACTTTTACCACTGTCATATCGTTGAGCGCTATTGCGACGAATGGTATAGTACCGGGTACGTTACTTTTTTCCACATCATCAGTAATCCGTTTCATCGAATATTATATTTAGTGTCATTTATATATGTATAACAATCATTTGTTGATTTCTTGCAGCGGGAGGCTCCTACTTCATGATATCTCGGTCCTTGGGTCCCGAATTCGGAGGTGCAGTGGGTATACTTTTCTACCTAGCCACGACGTTAGCGGGGTCCATGTACTTGGTAGGAGCCGTAGAGATATTTCTGGTGGGTACCCTTCATTGATTTGAACATAAATTGATGGAATCCTTTAAGATTTACTAATTTACCGCGCTTGTATGTGCATACATCGTCTGTTCAAAAAGTATTCAACCTTGCCCAGAAAAAATATCTTAGTCACTTTACATGATCCTAATCAAATTCAAAGTAGGACCCTTACGCTTTCACGCACTTAGACCCAGGATTCTTTCCACTGCTGCCAACACTTCTAAAAGGTTTCTTATGGAATGGTGTTCAACTCCGCTATCGCATTCTGCACTATCTCATCTCTGCCACATTCAGCACATTCTCGTTCTGCCAGATTCAGCACTAATAGCGTCCAGTAGGTTCTGTGCAACTGCAAGGCGGAGTTCTTTTTGTCCCACCGCCAGAAGATTAAAAATAAATTTCGCAGCCACTGAGCTCATGATCGCACAAAATTGTATGTGCATAGCATGAACTGATCTCAATTTATTCAGGAATCTCTCGTAGAATCAAATATAATGATCTTTCATTATAAGATTTCCCACCTTTTCAACAACAGCTGCATTTCGAGCGGTTTGTGGCCTCCTAGAATGCTGGTGACTCTCTACAGACATGCGGCCACTTTTCAATCGGTTAAACCACTAATAAACTTGTATGACCCCTCCCCCTCCATAGCATCATCTCCAAACACTTGCTGAATTTTACGAATTATTGATTTTGACAAAATTTGATCCAATACCTCAGTCAACTTTAGAGAAATAAAAATTCGACGAATACGTATAACAGCACCTCACTCGACTACCTGCTGGAAACAACTGGTACACTGGAGCAAAGGGAAAAATTTAAGCATGCGCATTAAGCTGTCACCTCTCTCTGTGCACATGGCGCCGCTTTAGAATCTCTACAGTGCGCGGGAAAATTCTCAAGGGGTTGGATAGTTTTTGAACAGACCTAGTATATGTATAATGGTATGTTGAGTATATTCTAACTGAATTTGAGAATATTAGGATCATATATAAGCTTAAAATTCTGTCTAACACTATGAAAGAAATATTATTTTACTAACTTCGAAATAAATTACTACAGATTAATGCTTAGATCTGAGGTAAGTAGTTAACACACACACACTGCCACTTTATCCACTTTTAACCTCTTGGCACTTTTTTAGCGGGGGAGGGCATAAAAAACTTTCATTCTTTCCAGTACAGCGTACTATGTACGGTATTCAACAATGTTATACGATAAATTTTCTTAACTTAGGTAAAAAAAATATCTATCTATAGCTATTAAGAGATGTGGATTCCTTTAATTGAATTTCATTCTAGTTTTGGCGTTCATATATTTCACAATAAAAAGTTAAAGTTTTAATTTTTAAGAAACAAAACCATTTATATAAGAAACGATATGATGTAGCAAGCATTTTGTAATACATTTCCAGATTTTACTTTCTGTAAATTTTGAAAAGATAAAATTGTTACCATCTAACATTTTTCTTGGAGGATATTTCAAGTTATTGTGAGTTTTAATTCTTGAGATATTGCGATTGATAAATTTAATGTTCTCATGGCTGACTTGTATGTTGTAATTTTGATGCTACAGTTTTGTCAACTAATCCATAATTTAATCTTATTAATTTTCCAAGTTTTGGGAATTCTACCATAATTTTAAATAAATGACTGTCCAGAACTCCTAGTATGGGTGTGTTACTGTGTATCTTATTGTCAATTTTATATTTAATAATCATCCAGTTTTAATATTACTATTTTGTTTTCATATTATTTTTACAGAATTTTTGTTATTGTTGCAGAATAGTTATTCAATTATTGTTAATTATAGTACATAAGTTGAAATGTTATAATTTTCATTCTTGTCTTTTTAGAATAATCCAAATGCACGAACTATACCTTAATTTCCAATACAAATTTTAAAACAAACTCATTCATGAACTGTTCTGAAATAAATATAAGAAAAACATTCAGAGGAAAATTTATAAGTAGATTTCGAATAAAAATGTATAAAAAAATAATATTTTTAATTTGATTATTTTTACGCATTTACTTCGAATTTATCAAACAAACTAAAATTTAATTTTTTCCCACATTTCTATGCTCAAAAGTGAGAGAAGTATGATAATATTATATAATTTACGTATTCTTTCAGAATTACTTAACGCCTCAACTTTCGCTCTACGGTGACTTCAGAGTCGATCAAGAGGTAAAGTACAACAATTATCGGACGTATGGAACTATACTACTTATTCTGGTGGGTATCATGGTGTACATCGGTGTGGCTTTCGTCAGCAAGTTGGCTCCGATTGCACTGCTGTGTGTCATCATTTCGATTATTTGCGTCTATGTGGGTGTATTCGTCAACATGGATGGAAAACCTGACAGCTAGTATGCTTACTGTTTTTCTTAAATTTTTTCTCTTCTTATACAGCGTAAGCCTTTAGAATATTAAGTTCATTTTGAACACAATGTAAAATTAAATCATGTACAAATATAATACTTTTGTAATTTGGTATTAGAATGATCGCAAAACGTTATCATAAGACAAATTCTAAACGTACAGCAGAAGGTACATCAGAAAATCAGACCTCAAATTAACAAACAGAATTCCCATCGTGCATCAAATACGTAAAGATGCTTTAAATATCTTTACAAATATGGATGATTGAGGTAACTCATTTTTAATGAATATCCAAAATCGTAATTTCAACAGACCAAGAAATATCTTGATCGACCCAGTATTCCTATAAAAAATTTTATATTAGACATAATTTAATTATTTCATTTCCTTCTCTTAAAATTCACATCCATGGACTGCAGCCAGATGAACTGCTTTCCTGCTCTGATTGAATGTTAATTTTGAAGATCTACTTGAACCCGATTTTTCTGTCAACCAATACAATTGCTTTCTCTCACCCACTGAACTTATATTCTCTAGGAAAAATTTTCTCCTTCATAACTTCGGATTTCTTTACTGCAATCGGATTGATTACCACATTACCCACACGACTGATCTTTAAACTGAAACTTTCAGTAGCTTTTAGAAAAAAAAGTTTTTTAATATTAATTTTTAATATTTCCCAAATAAAACTACATTTTTCTTATAGAACCATAATTTTTCTCTTTCACATTAATAATACTTTATTTTAATACTGGACAATGTTAGAATTTTCTTGAGTCATTCGAACTTCCCTGGCCGGAGATTAGAACCTGACAAGGTTATGTACCCCATCCAGTCCCCTCAACGACTGTAATTTGACCCCCCCCCCCCCAAGGGATGGCCACAAGCTGATGAATATAGAGAAGCAATCATAGTATAATACTCAATATATATACTGTGCTTTTATTTTATTTCTTTTTAAGGCAATGTAAGTTTTAAGCTTTCTTCTCGATGTGCCTCTTGGCTTGAGCTTTTTTAGCATGCTTTTATTAGCTTTGTCTGTATGTAACGAAATCTTAGAACTCGATTTTTACCCGCCTTAAAAGGTCAGATTAAATCGAAACTTTGCATACTTGTCAAGGACCGATGACAATACAAAAATTTAATAATTTTGTACCATTGTCCTGATAAGGATCATCAGGATTAGCGATTTTCCATTTCCAGATTTGGCGACTAATTCCAGATTTAGCGACTAAAAGATTAAGTTACGTATTGAAAGCGAAAACGCTTCTGGTTAATACAAATACAACAAACAAAAAACGATCTACAATAAAAGCATGTGTTTTTTTTTTAGCTTTTTAAGCTATCATTTATTAGGTACTTCCTAATCGGAACTAAAAATTCTAACATGTGGTATCGATTCCTGCATGGCCATGGAAAACTAATTCGGAGTGACTATGGTGAAAGCTTATCCTGCATTGATCATGCTAAAAGTTAAGTAGCATGTCGTGGTCACAGAGTCCTAATTCAATAAAAGGTCCCTATTTTGGTATAATGGAAAGTGCTGCATATTAAAGCCTCAATCCCCCCCCAAGAGAATCTCTCTCACCATTTTGAGCTTAGAGAATTCCCTGAAGTGAATGGTGTGAACTTAACTGATTCAATTATAAGCTAAATTAATGGTTGATTTGCATCATATCTCACAATGGTTAACAAGCAAATTTCAGAGACGCTTATAATTCAGAGATCAATATTCCAATGAATATTAATGCAACAAAAAGGAATTATTATAAAGGCCGATATAAAGAGCTGTGCAGATGTTTGAAGATTCTAGAACAATAGCTTATAACCAATCCGTAGCTGATTCTTCGCAATTGAGAGTTTGATCAATTTAACACTTTTTATTTCTACGATATTTCAGGAAGCGAAATCCAAATATTTGAATTTAAATAAAGTATATTTATTTTAATGGGTTTTCAAGTTACAACAATAAAATTACAGATAAAAATTATTTATTATGTTGATTAGTTCAAATATTCTGTAAGAAATGAATGCTTAAAATAAAAGTCTCTTTACTTTGTAATTTGTGGGCATGGTAATTTTGTTGTTATGGTAACGGACTCGTGGCTGCGGTGTCAAGTTCGAGTCTAGTGTCGCTGAAGACCCGCCACGTAGAGTGTATGATGCTCATTAAATCTGTCGAGCACAATATCCTCCCGTTGGCATAGTGGGAAGTTCACAGAGGGGGTGGTAAAACAGGCATCATTCCCATCACTTGACCATGACTCAAAATTACCATGGCTCAGTTCGTTGCCAATAGCTCTCGTGTTGGTTTATAGTGATACGTTAATAAACACTCACTCGCTGCTTTCTAATTTATTTGAAAAGAATTAGATAAAGTTAAGACTTTTCCATAAGTTTTCCAAATCTCCATCATCAAGGTTCATTATTGAAGAACTAAGAAGATTGCGCGAAACAAAAATGATAAAAAATTAATCCCTGCATTATAAACGATTTCTAATTTTGTGCATCATTGGCTTCTTTTTTCTTGCACAATTTTTATGTTAAATGCAATTTAGAGGAAGAAAAACCCTTGATTTTATCTTGAACTTTCAATTTAATCTCGAAACATCGCCTTTAGAATTTAATTCAAAGCACCAAAAAGCTTTCGAGACGAATTCTTTAAAAAAAATTGTCTGAGTTTGAGAATTTTCATCAATTACTATTCATTTATAACAAATGCGATTGACCATTCTTTTTGTTTCTACTCCTCCCTTTCAATGTCAAAAAAAATTCAAAAAGTAAACAAGCTCAGTAATTGAATGTTTTATTTATTACGACTGAGAGCAGGCGATACATTATAAACATTTGTTTTAATTCTACATGTGTATGTTTTTTTTTCAGAATACAACTACATTGAATTTTCTATTGATAAATTAGGAGCATTTCTGAGATTTAATAAATTCGTATATTTAGGAATAAGAACATATTTAGTACATTTGTATACGTTGTTATTTTTCTGAAGGAAAAGACAAATACATATTCTGTAAGGATTCGAAAAATTAATGTAGAAAAAAAAGAATGGTACAGACAACACATTATAAAGACAACGATAATAGTATTCTGAGAAACTTACTTATAGTATTGTATTTGCGATTTTGAATGATACCTTTTTAATAAAATACAAATCTCAAAGAGTCAATATCTATGTGAACAAATGTTGGTTATTTAAATAAAAGTAATTTGAAAATTTTATTCTGAAGTTTTCAATAAACTACGTAGTTTATTGACAAGTTTATATATATATAATTACTTTTAATTTCATCTTAAACCACTTTTAATTTCAAATGGTCCTGATCCTTCGGTATTCCCGCGTAAATAATTAACTAGCTTGCCTACACCTGACGGGATTTAATCATAACTGTTTCTCTTACAAATTGGAATCTCGGCGAATTTAAAGTAATCGTTCATAAGCATCATGCTTCGTCCGCGGAAGTAGTGTGAGTTTGGAGCTTCGACGATTGCCGCTTCATATAAAAACCTAGACTCTGAAAAATCCCGGATTATCTATAACGCCCCCCCCGGTAACTCCACTTTTTCGGATATGATTACCACAAAACCCGTTCTTAGCAAATTTCTATTCCCCCCCAACAAAAAAAAAATATCCTTTCCAAATTTCAAATCTGTTGGTCTAGTACAGGAATGGTGAACCAATGGCACGGGACACAATATTTTGGGCACGCCACTGAACAAAACGGTTTGCATTTTAGTTCAAAATATTTCCGTAAGCGATTTGTCAATCAAGGAATTTTCAGTGAGATTTTCTCAGTTCAAAGAATTATACTGAATTTTATTATGTCGTTGATGGACTTCATTTGGTAAACTAAACTTGTCCCAATTCGATTGGCTGGAAATTGAAGAATTTGAAATGCAACTGATTGATTTCCAGTCTAGTTCAATATGGATTCAAAAACTTGTTGGAACAAAAAAAAAGTGCAATAAGTATAATGATGAGACTAAGATTGGTTAAA
The DNA here is from genome assembly GCA_019973975.1 of Trichonephila clavata. Taxonomy (NCBI): domain Eukaryota; kingdom Metazoa; phylum Arthropoda; class Arachnida; order Araneae; family Nephilidae; genus Trichonephila; species Trichonephila clavata. The sequence goes on along the minus strand of BMAO01014561.1, from coordinate 133,051 downwards.
CTAAACCTAAAACATTTCTTTTTTTTGAAATTCTGAGAGGCTTTGCTTAATGTTGGAGTGTACAGAACAGCCTGCGCGTCTGATCTCGGGCTAATATACTCATATCCAAAATTAAGGTCACAAACATGTTTTTCGTCATAATTTTAAAATGCCTCTAGTAAAACTGATAAAACTTGTATTTTATATACCTTGAAGAATGGATAGTACAATATCAACCTTCAGTTTAGGAAAAAAATGTTGTTTGGCAATAGTTTTTGCAGAATTACTAGATTGAGATCATTCAAGCATATGGGAGTTTTGCCTCCGATTTTGTGAATATTGCATTAAAACAAAAAATTACTCTATTTGCATTGATAATGACTTCTCATAATCGTTTAGATCATAGGTTCTCAACGTGAGCGATAACGCCTCTTTGTGGGCTTTAGAGGCTTTCGGGAGGGGCGTTGAGATTGCATGGAGGGGCTTGGGCAGATTGACCAAAAAAGACTCAAAAAACACGCTGATTATGTACTAACAAATGTAAACTTTAATACTGTTTACCTTATGTTGATTGTATGTATTTAAATCATTCCTATATCACATGTACGAAAATTCACATATTTCGGTAGTACGGGAAGTGGATGAAAAACTTAAAAGATTACATTACATTCAGATGTACATTAAATTGAATGATATAGTGTATTTTAATTTCTGTAGTGCACGTGTTGACTTTGTCTATGATCAGTAGGAAACATGTTTCGTTCACTGCATTTCATTACGTATATTATCCAAGAAACATAAGTAAATATGTTAACCAGGAGTTAACGTGCTTCTTTAAAGGCTGAAACTGTCAATTTATATTTATTTTGAAAGTAATAGTTTTTTTTTATTATGAATTACTTCGTATCATCAAAACCCCTGCCTGTCTTTATAACAGGTAATCTAAAAACCTTTTATTCCACTCTTTTAAATGAAGAAATTCAGTAGTGTTTCAATTCCAACAATATCCTACCTATGACTAATATATAATATTACACATTTAAATATATTATGGTAATAGATATTTCAGATTTGCACGTAAAGAAACTGGGACTTTAGGGGAAAAATGAAATTAAAAAAATATATTCTTTTAGTATAGGCTATTGTTTTCACCATGTATATGTACACTCTTATTTCTCTAGAGTGGTAGGAGGCGGTATAGAAGTATTCACTAGAAAAGGGGGCGATATCGAAATATTTATTAGAAAAGGGGGCGCCATTTCAAAAAAGGTTGGGAACCTATGGTTTAGATGATTCCTTGAGATAGAGAGACGGTTGGCAGGCCTGAAACTGGACAGTCTCAAGTGAAGGTGGCTCGATGGTTACAAGTGGCCCGAAAGTGATTTCCCGGTTATAGAATCAATTCCAAACAAGTGGTACTGTCATCAGGAAGGTAGGTCAAGGTCGCTACAGAGAATCGACATCTGCACAGGATCGCTACTTGGTATTAAGCGCATGACGACATAGGCGGACAACGGATGCTCAGATTTCTCGTGACCTTGCTGCTGTGTCTGGAAGAAATATTTCCAGAAAAACAGTTCACAGCCGTCTTGCAGAGACAGGTCTTTACGCCCGGTGTCCAGTCTGGTGCTTTACTTTCATTGCACAGAGCAGAAAAGACCGGATAATGTGAAGCTGAAGACATCAGTCGTGGACACCACAAGAATGGAGGCGTGTTCTTTTCAGTGATGAGTCAAAATGTACCAGACAAAGTGATTCTCGTCGAGACTTCACCCGAAAAGAGTATGGAGCTCGCTCCAACGTAACAAAAATCGACAAATTTGGTGGTGAAGGAATCCTTGTGTGTGGCGTGGCTTAATGTTGGTGAGTCGTACACCAGTCTACGTTTTCCATCCGACTACTGTCAACTCACAGCGCTATAGAGATGAGATCCTGAAAACCTATGTGTGGTTTATCTGTGTGCTATGGGCCCGGAATGCATATTTATGGATGATAATTCGCGGCCACACAGAACTCACATTGTTAATGAATTTCATGAAGAAGGGGATATTCACCGTATGGAATGACCCTCGAGGTCTCCGGAACACAATTCCATTTAACATGTTTGGGATGTTCTAGGGAAAGCCATTTCTCAACATAGCTCCCCTCCCAGGAATTAAAGATCTCGCTTTTGGAAAAAATGTCTTTTGTTGCCACAAATACTTATTAACACCCTCATAAACAGCATAGCAGCTCATTGTGTAGCTTGTATAGCATTTCACAGTGGTCATACTTCATATTAGACAGACTTTTCCCGAGGTAAATGATTTATCTCTGATTCATGATTTCCCACTTTTTTATGACTTGCATCTTAACACACAATAAAAAAAATTTCCACATTGTTATGTTGCTATATTCTTTCTAACATTCGGTCAGAAATGTCTCTATGTCACATGTCTCTGTGCCAAATTTCGTGTCAACACAGTAAATAATCCATGTGTTTTCACAGATTTTGTGTTTGTGACCTTAATTTTGGACATGAGTGTAGTTCAAAAATAGATATTTTTATATCTATAACACCCTTGCACTCTCCCCCTTCCTTAGTTACCGATTTCCGTCCGCAAAGCTCGTTTTAAAATGTTGCCAAATCGATAAGTATTTCCAAATACAGTAAGTAATCGTTTTCTTAAAAAGTGCAGAAACAGTTTTCCACTATTGGCTGCATATTACGGAATTTGGTGACATTTCACATACACAAACTCTTCCTTTAGCAAGGAAGTTTTAGAAAAGAATCCGCTAAAAATAAATTTGAAAATTTTTCTTTGGCTGAAATACACTTGCGGCTTCTTAGAAACATCAGCGAAAGTTCTGCAAAATTTTGGAACGATGCATTCAATGGTAGGGATTTCTAGACGCGCGCACCGCAGTTTAAAATGCAAACATTCAAATTTATATGTAAAATTCGTTTTCTCTATTCTTTTATTTCATTATTCTTATATTTTATTATAACTCTAATTGTTCTTGTTTCAGTTTTTGTGCCTTAGGAGATCGAATTTTATCTTCGAATAATGTGTGCTCTAAAGAAAGGAATGTCACCAACTCATTGTTCTATGTCTACTGCAATCCTGTTGGAAATTCTACCATGAACAGCACAGAAGATATAATGTATCAGTGCGATCCATTTTTTGACTCTCACGAGGCGGAACTAAGGCAAGCTATACCTGGATTGTCAAGTGGAATATTTTGGGGTTAGTTTCTTTCCATAGATATTTTATTTTACAAAAACCCTTTTTTCAATTCCTACTATTAGTTCACACTCTCCCTATATATATATATATATATATATATATATATATATATATCTTGTTCAAATTTTTTCAGTCGTTAATAAAACCTTTTTATAATACATTTTTTTCAAACTTGTAGTGGTACACTTTATATTAATACAGTTTTTTCAAATATTAATTCATTAATTACTATTTATTCATTAAATAAATTTAATTATGAATAAATAGTAACAAAAATAATAGTTCAACACCTTATATAAAAAGTAAAGTCACTCGTTGTGTCCCTGTAGCGCAATGGATAGTGCGTTGCACGTCTAATCCAACGGTCGTGGGTTCGAATCCCACCTGGGATGACCTAATTTCTGAGAATGAGATTTTTTTCACTATACTATTTTATTGGAATAATTAAATTTAATTAATGAATAGTACAAGTAAAAATAGTATTCCAACACCCTATATAGAAAGGAAAATGGAAAATTGCAAGGAGAATCGTTTCTATTTTGGCACAATATTGTGATTCTGTCATATGTATATACATATTTATATTAATTGTAATTATTTAATAAAAAGTAACTAAAATAAAATTTTTCTTTGTTGACATGAGTAGAAATTGAGTTAAAAAATTTTGCATTACTCGTTAATTACTAGAAAACAAACTGATCATGATATTAGAAAATTCTAGGTAAGTATTGACAGAATGCGAATTTGAATTAAACTCCAGCTTAATTTCAATTTAGCTACTTATTTATATAAAGGATTGCGACAGATACACTAAAAAATGTTATTGTTGCTCAGATAAAATACTAGATACTTCGAGGAACAGAAAACGTAACATTTATATACGTAAAAAATTTAAACACAAGAATAGAATTTTTTTGATATGTTAAGAATTTACAGTCAATAAATTTTAAATCAATATCTGAGCGGAAATATATTTTATCAAATCTGAAACCAGTCTGAGATGAAAGTATTTATTTAATTAAGCTGAGATTTATACATTCACAAAAGTTATTTTATGGCATATCTCAAAATATTTTGTCGTATTTATCGACAAAAATATGTATCAAATTTTAGATAAATAAGTTACTCTGTTTACTAATAATGCAAATGTAAGATAAATTGTGTGTTGCAGGATTATATAATTTTAAAAAATATATGTTGTTAAACAGCCGGCTTAGTGATGTGGTTGGTTAGGTGATGGCCTTGTATGGCCAATCGACAGCGTCTATGTCGTATGATTATGTGGCATGGTAAAGATCTGTAGAATGTCTGTTTGGCTTGGGTATGTTCAGCAAAATTAAATTCCTTGACAATTCCGCATCGCCAGAGCTCAGGTGCCTCCCACTGGGGAGGAAACTGGGCGTCAAAATTACATTGTGGCAATTGGTATCCACCTATATAGTGTCACACTAAAAAGCGATACCAGCTCTCGGAGAATGTACAAGGTCTGCAGTGGCAATTACCAGTTCACAGCCTCATTTGAAAGGGAAAAAATTATGTTAAACATGTATGCATTCAACTTTTGGATGTTTATTATTTGATGATTTTGAGATATTAATAGAGAATCGTGCAATGTGATAAATTAGTAAAAGGACACAGACTACGATTGTATTACCAGTGGCGTAACGGAAAATGATTGCCCCCCCCCTGCAAGGTAAGGTCTTGGACCCCAAGTCGGATCTTTATATATATATATACACTTGTGCGAGAAAAAGTCTGCGTTCACCTTCTACTGCTTACATAAACAACAACAAAAAATTTAAAAACTGGAATTTGAAATTTTTTTAAAAATTATATTTTATTCAGTTCATTCCAAGTATTGAGAATAACAAAAGTAAACTCGGTTTGCTTTCAGAGTTTTTAAAATAAAGACAGGTTTGTAGCGATATTAACAAAAATCAAGTAGAAAAAAATCTGCGTTCACTGTTTAGTAGTAACTACAAAAATTATTTAAAAAGGATAATGAACTATTTAACATCTGGTGGGATAACCCCGAGTGTTGAAAATTTCCTGAAGACGTTTCGGCATTGAATTATTAAGTCTAGTGGTTTCTTCGGAGCTTATCTTCTTTCTTTCGTCCATAAGAACACTCTTTTCTAGCAAGTATATATATATATATACAAAGGATTGCCAAACCATAACATAATGTACCTTTATACATCACGTAAAAATATTTAATATTAAAACTTATAAATGAATACTAAATCAACCGGGGGCTGAGTAAAGGAAGTAAATAATGTATAACATTAGAGAGTACTTGCAATATTAATTAAAATGGGAAATCTAAGGACAGATAACCTGGTAACTTAAATAAAAACGAACACTAAGAAAGACAGGAACACTGCAAAAAAATATTTTAGATTAGAAACTCTTGCACAAGAAAAAAGGTATTGAAAATAGGGGGCGGTAGGCCTAAATGCGGCGGGATGCCGGCAATAAAAAATAACGGCGATAGAACTCAAAATGAGAGAAAGAAAACTTTAATACAAAACAAAGATTTATTAAAATTAACATAGGTAAATAGTAATAACAATGTAATAATGAATTTCATAACTACAGTAACAGTAGACAAAGAGGCACTTAATATGAAAAGAGACACTTTCGTACGACTGGACGACTGGGATGGTACGTCCGCTCGGTATGAGTGAAGTCGTAGAAGTGATAAGTTGTAGAGGGCGCGACAAGCGACAATAGCGGAAGTGTACAAGGTACCAACAGGTATCACTTACTTTATTTTTCGTTTCTGAATCCCGACCTTAAGTTCGATTATATTCTAGCATAAATATTGCAACTTTTAATAAGGAGATTTTTTTGTATGATGCAAAATGGATAGCATGATAAAAGAAATAAAAAAAACTGATACATTCCATTATGCTTCATTTGATTGAATACTCATAAAGCAAGACCAAAAAATCATTTGAAACTGTCTCTATGCTTTTCCAAGTATCGTAATAATATTTTACTTGAAAAAAGCATAACAGAGATGTACGTTATTTACGACTTCGCTAAATGAAAATGAAATATATGTTGGTGGGGGGTAATAATAACTGTAATGAATTTTTTGTATCTTCCTAGCATTTTATCCGATTTTCCGTCTGACTTTTGTTTTATTTGTTAATAATCTAGGTTTAAAAAGAAAACCAACTAAAGAAAAGTATCTCTCGTCGCAGGGAATACAGCAAATAAAAAAAATGTTTTTTGATTTGGTTATTGGATCAAAGATATCTAATTATCGTATTAAAGTTTTATTTTGAATAATCTTAGATAGCCAATTGGGGAAAATCGCTTAAAAATTCTATTTTGAAAAATGTGAAGCGAATTTTCAGAAAATCTACAGCAATGGCGTTAGCCAGGCTTTGGGCCCCCTAGAAGCCTTGTCCCCCGCAGTGCGGGAGTTGCGGGGGTGTACGTTACGCCACTGTCTATTACTGAAAATTCAAATAAAAACATAATAAGTTGGTCTTTTTATAACATTTCTTTTAAAATTCTTACGACATATTTTCACATAAACAATTTTAATCTGCATTACGTTCTGAGTCCTAGTATATATTATTAATAGCAGGTATACTCGATCTTCGCAATGGTGAATTAAAAACATAATAAATGAGATAGAAATATTTTATGAGGCCAAAATTTATTTAATATTTTGAATAATTTTAAGCAAGTCGCAAATTAAACTCTAAAGAAAAAACGATATAACAAAAGAAATAGAGAAGTAAATTAAATAAAATTAAATAGTCAATAAAGGAATAATACCTAAAACACAAGTACCAAATTTTTTGATATTTTTGGGTTTGTTATTTTTTATGCCTCTGTGGGAGACTATTTCCGCAAAATCCGTTCTTAATGACTATCAGCTCAATAAAATAAACATTCCTCCCAAATTTGAAGTCTGTAGATCTAATAGGTTTAAAAACAGGAATTTTATTTTTGCCCATAACGACTCCACGGCTCTTCTTGGGAGTCAATTTTCACATTTTCGCTCTTGACGTATCTCTAAACGAAATAAACTTGCCTGTAACGATCCCGCACCCTCTTCCCCCCTTGGAAGTAGATTTTCGCTAAACCCTTTCTTGCATATCTCTATTCAATAAAAAAGCATATCTACTAAATTCGAAGCCTGTAGGCCTGATAGACTCAAAAACACGGACACTTTTTTTTCATCAATTACACCCCTCCCCCAACCCCCGCTCTGTCCTTAGAAATCGATTTCCACAGAACCCGTTCTTAGTGATCACTCAACAAAAGAAACAAGCTTGCTAGTTTTCTAGTCCGCAGATCTAATAGGTTATAAATGGGAATTCTTGTCTATAAAGCCTCCGCAACCCCCTTGAGAAACGATTTATCAAGAACGCGTTCTTAATGGTTCTCTACTCTATAAAGAAAACATGCCATATTTCATGCCTATAGTTCTAATAATACCGGAGATCTCTCTCTCTCTCTCTCATGATGAGTGAGTGAATGAGTAGTTTATGAGCAGTAAGTGAGTGGGTAAGTGAATGAATGAATGAGCGAATGAATGAGTGGGCTCCTATATATATATATATATATATTATATATATATATATATATATATATATATATATATTGGTTATTGCTAACCATCTGAGACTTGTTTACTCAAAGAAACTATGAAAGTACAAAAGAAACAGCAAAAATTACAAAGGTATTTTCTCTACCAACGCATAAAATAAAACTTCAATTACTAATTAAAGCACAAAATTTGTATGTTGTTTGATTCATGTTTTATTAGTAAGTATCGATATGCTAAGTTATTACAGAATTTTACATACTTACATTATAAAACTGTTTGCGATAAGATTAATTTCGAAATATCATTAAAAATGCCATATTCATACCTTTTATTCTCATGCAAATTTTTTAATAATTTGTATATGTTTTCTTTTTTTAGAAAACATCGTAGTCCGCTTCCGAGATAAGGGAGACATCATTGATTTATCAGATGATCCAGACCAATATCAACCTAGGGGACGAAACACTTATAATCAAATCTTAGTCGATATAGCAACCTCCTTCACACTATTAGTTGGAATATTTTTCCCCTCTTGTACTGGTAATTAATCTTATGTGGATATTTTTCTTTATCTTATAATCATCTTTGAATATATTTCACAAAGTGGACTTTTTAATTAATATTGTTTTCAAAATCGATCAATTTTTCTCCAAAGTTTTTAGATAATGTTTGAATATATACTCACTTTTGATATCACTTAAGAAAAATAGTAAATAATTTCAAACTTTCAAAAAAAAGAATATTTACAGTAAAAGAAAATGAAGCAAAATATTGCAATTCATGTAACTCAAAGAAAAGTTCCCGAAAAGTATACAATTTTTAAAAAATTGCTGTAAAATATATCATATATCATTTTGCATTATTTAATTACGCATAAAAAAAACACCGTTCATCAATAAAATATTATTAATTAAAAATATATTATTAATGTTTGATTGTTTTTTATTAATGTCTAAAGTATACATGGCATCGCGTCATCGAGTAGATCGCGGTTAAATGGAGAAGAAAAATTTGTTTTCCAATCGGAAAAGCAAATTTTCTGTAAATCGTAATTTTTCTGTAATTTGTTTCTTTTCTGTAAATCGGAACCTACCTATGCGGAAAAGTTATTTTATGGTATGGGATAGGAGATAATTAATTAAAGAATAACAATTTCAAAACTTAAGAATGCTCCAAAAGTTTTGAATTTTCGAAACAATGGAAATAGGTTTAATCTGGTTAAGTGATTTTAGACTCAAAATAAATCTATTTTTTACAGTATAAATACCGTAAAATCCGGTGAATAATGCACACTTTAAAACTAAACTCAGTGGGGCAACAGCCCATGAGAGCCAAGGCCTACTGGGCCAATCTCAGTATACGTGACCATTGGACGCTGAGATGCATGAGCAGAAGTTCCGATCAGGTGGTCAGTCCGAAGCGAAGCCCCAGTGTTTAGCCCCCAAGCAAGCTTGGCACTCATTTATCGACCCACTGAAGGGATTAAAACCTGAGTCGACCTTGACGAGCCCGAGGATAGAACCCCGGACCTGTGGTGTGGAAGCGCGACACGCTACCACTCAGCCACTGGATAACGCACACATTTAACACAAAAATAAGATCAAAATTTACGGGGGTCATTATATGCAGGGTATAAAATTGATAGCTTTAAAAATAAAAAAAAATAGATGTGTATAAAAATTAGACTTCTACATATATCAAAATACTGCTTATTTAAAAGAAATGCCACACCTTATGAACTTAAAGAGTTGTGTTTTTAGAAGTATAAGGTGTGGCTATTAAATAACGAGACTGACGCTGTTACAGAAAAAATAAGCATGCTCCAAACGCCAGTGACCGACAGTCTGAAGCCTTCTATTTCGAATGCAGTATTTCTCGTTTCTATAAAAAAAATCCGTATAGCTTTAATCTTTGTTCGGATCAATTGATCCCCGGAAGTATATAAATAGATGATGTATATAATGATAAGTATAAAATTAGATCCACGAATTGATGTGAAATTACACATGAGGCTTATAATTTCTTAAAACAAGAGTACAGAAATGAAGGTTTATATCGTGCACGTCTTTTTTGAATGGTTTTAAACGTTTTCAAAATGGCCGAGAAGACATGAAAGATTCACGCCCGGATCACCCTTCCACGACAAAAACGGATGACAATATCAAAAATATCAGTAATCTTATTCGATCTGACCATCAGTTAAGTATTCGTGCGATTGCTGAGACTAAGGAATTGACTAAGATTACGTGAGGCTAATTTCATTTAACAATTTTGGAATGTAAAAAAAAGTTTGTGCCTAAAATTCTGACATTTGTACCACAAAAAGCTCGCAAAAATGTTTGCACTGACACTTTGAAGGCCATTGAAAATGACCCAAAATTATTGAAAAGAACAATAAGGTATGAGTATATAGTCGAAGTTTTTTACTTATGATCCTGAAATGAAGTGTCAATCCAATGCACCAGCAGAGCCCATCCACCGACAGCCAAAAAATCAAAATCTCCGAATGAGCAAATCCAAAACTCAAAGCAATGATGATTGATTTTTCGATATTCATGAGAATGTGTACCTTTATTGGGTTCCCGAACGTCAAACTATTAATCAATATCACTACCTTCACGTCCTTGCTGAACTCCATGAAAGAATAAGGAAGAAATGATCAGAACCATTGAGGGACAAGTCATGGGTTCCCTACCAAGGGAATGCGCCGGTTTATTTCGCATTGTTTGTCAAGAGGTTACTAGCCAAGTGCAGAATCCCAGTAATAGAACATAAGCTTTATTTATTGCATCTTGGTTCATACGACTTCTATCTGTTTCCTAAGGTGAAATCTGCATTAAAAAGAGCATGATTTGAGTTGGGAAAGAGAAGGCGGCACGCGTTCTGAAAGAGTTCAAACAAAAAGACCTTCAGAACTATTTCGAACAATGTAAGATCGCGTGTATAGTTATAGGGATAGAAGAATGTATATCGCGTGGTAATTAGTAAATATATATGAAATCAAAATATTTTTTTAGAATCAGTCTTGTTATTTAATAGCCACACCTTGTATATTATTTTTTCAAAAGCGTGGGACAATACCTTTTATAAATGACTTCAAAATATACGAGTGCGCGTTATACAAAGAATATACTAAAAAATTAAAATAAGCAACTAGAAGGTATAGGTGAGCGTAATACGCCGGATTTTACGCTATTCAAAAACGATTGTTATTGTTAAGTGAATAACGAGTATAGCGAACAGTATTATGTACTCTCTCTCTCTGCAACATTTCATAACCCCTACTCTCTTTTTCCCCGCACCGTCGAGTCAGTACGATCCAAGCTTTTATTCTGTCTTTCGTTTAATAGTGCACTGTAATTCCGACAGTGATTTTTTTAATTTAATATTTAAAAGTTATTAAATGTACTGAATGTTTTTTTTCCATGTAACTATTTAGTGGGCTCTCTACGCGATAAATGTTAGAAAGTACTAAAATGTCTGTTTTTCTCTCTAATAAAAAACTACTTAAAATTTTTACTCCAAAAAAAAGTTCAAATACTTAAATTTCATTCCCCTTGTAGCAGTACTTAGCATAAGAATTATTTTTGTTTTATTTTTAACTTCACCTACCTTCACCAGAAAACATTTTTTCTGCATAGGTAGATTTTGAAACTCTAAGGGGGAAAAAATTTTGGTCCACCCTATAATGTATACAATTATATCTGATCTTTAAAAAAAACGAATTATTACAACTGAAAAATAATAGAATTTTCTTTTATTGGATGACACAAATATTAACTGTTAAAGATATATTATATTTCAACAATAGAAACTTAAAATTTTATTCTATTTTAGATCCCATTTTACATATTTGTTGGAATTTCATCATTAGTTTTAGCATTACGCACATTAAAAAGCTCACGCGTTTTGATTGACACTCTTTATGAAATTTTCTTTTCAGGTATAATGGCAGGTTCAAATCGATCAGGTGACTTAGCTGATGCTCAAAAATCCATTCCTGCTGGAACTCTGGCTGCCCAATTGACAACATCATTTGTGTGTATCCTTTTTTGGGAAAAAAATATTCGTAAAAGCTTTTTTTTTCCTAAAATATTCCCACAATCAAGCGTATCAGAAATATTTCAATGAACAATTCTGAATACTAAGCAAGATGTTCAAAATCTACTCGATGAATTCAGAAATCTTATTTTAAAAAGCATAAAATATTCTGAAAATAGTTTATTCCACTTTATTTTATATGACAAACAATATTTCATCCTCATAACTTTAACACAGGGAAAAAGAATACTGCAGCAAAAGAGAAAATAAGAACCAGGAAAGAAAATTATTAATTCCGTTTTGAGGTTTAACATGAATCGAATTTAATAGTTAAAAGAGGGGCTTAAACAATTCTGTCCTTGACGAAGAAACAAACGGGCAAAGAAAGCTGTTCTCAAAGGAAAGTATTGACTTTGGAGCATAAAGCGAGAAATTTCAACCTAAAAATGTTTGTATCGATGAATTAATCTGTATGGAAATATCGCATGGTCATTTATCCACTATCACGTATCACCCCAATAGCTGGATGTGCACGATAGAAATTAAAAAATATGCTGTTTTCCAAAAAGGAATAAAATATATTCTTCAGTACTATTCTACGAGAAACCTATATTAAATCTAGGGAACTTCTATTGTTACTTCCTCAAATGCTTGTCAAAACATAAATGCTTTTTTTTTTTTACATATTAAATAATTTGTTGGTCTTGGAAAGAAAGTAGCTGCTCTGAGCAACGATCAGTAGAACAACTTATTGACCAAAGAGTTAGACCAAATTCATCCTAAGAAGTCTGTGGCAACTCGTGCCACAGATTCTTGGTAATCTTAACGAAAAGGAATTTTAAAAGCATCGTCCCTATCCGATGGGGAAATTCAAACAGTTAAAAAAGGAAGTAATTCCTAATTTTTCGTATGGAAGCAATAATTTTCGTACCGATTTATTTTTATTCAGTCAATTCCTGTATTTAACGTAATCGTCTGATTTAATAGTTATTGTTCTATTAATTGTTCTAATGCTAACGGTTTAATTTGATAATAAAATGATGAAAGGAAAAATTTTGCAATATATACTGGTGTTCAAAATTAAGAGAATTTTTAGAATTTGTCGATTATCTCTAGAACAACTGGGCAGATTTTAGTAAAATTTTTATATAGAGAGAGCTGTTATATAGTAAAATAATCAAAACAAAGCAGTTAAAATACACACGCGTGATCGTGTGTACATTCATCGAAATCAGAAGGTATGAAACAGCAGTTGCAGAATATAACAAAAAAAAATTTATTAATTGGAAATATGGCCCCCTCTTTCAGATAAACAGGCCTCACACCGTGATTTGATACCGGAAATAAGGAAGTTTGTGAGCTCCTGGGGCAATTATTCTCACTCGTTCAGCAAATCTGTTTTCAGGTCTTGAATGGTTCTCGGAGGGGTTTGCGAATTGCAATTACTCTCCGCAGAAAGTCCCAAGTATGCTCTATACCAGTGATTTCCAAAGTGGTCTATATAGACCCCTGGGGGTCTATGATGACCTACAAGGGGTCCACGTCAGCAAAATAATAATTTGGGGGTCCATGAGGTGTAAATGGGGGTCTATGATAGTGGCCCTTATCATATAAACTAGATCGTGACTTTAAATTTAAAAGAAAATTTAATCAAGTAGAAACCAAATTCGACCTATTTAACAGATATATTTACTAAATTTAATAGAGTTAATCTGCACTTACAAGGTGACAGCATAAATTTTATTAAAACAAGAACATTTTCAGCATTTCTAGCCGGAGTTAAGCTAAAGAAGTACAATACTAGAGGTGCCGAATTTTTTCAGTATGCCAGAGACAATCTGTCAGGCCATTTTAACCTACGTTCAACATTTAAATGCCTTTTTTCAGATTTTGACACCAGGTTTGAGAATGCTTTGACTATGGTAATATAACAGTAGGGGGGCAATGAATTCATATGGTCACATTGAAAAAATTGCCCCATTATAATAGGAACTAACTGATCGTAATAAGCACTAATGAAGAGCTTAAATTTTAGAAATGGATATCAGCAATTTTGGCTTTAAAAAGGCAAATCTATTATTTGTCCCAAATTATGGAATATCATGAGGACGTTTTTAATCGCTTTTCCTACCGAGAAGGAAATTCAGCGTGGTTGCCAATCTCCAAAACAATAAAAAAGAAAACTTGACATTACTAACAGAAGAGATTTAAGGTTAAACCTGTCAATATCGATACCAAATGTTGAAATTTTTTTATTGTAGTGCCGGACTCATCCCTCCCTTTAAAATCATTCGTTTATTTATTTAACATATGCCTTTTAAATTTTAATCACTATACTTCATCACAGTTAGAAATTTTATTCATTTATAGTAGTACCAGCTGTCAAAAAGACATTTAAGTTGATAAATTTGGAAAAATGTAATAATTAAGCAGGGGGTCTACCCCAAACCGAAAAACATGGCAAGGGGTCTACGAGACAAAAAAAGTTTGGGAACCTCTGCTCTATACGGATGAAGTCTGGAGATCTAATTGGCAAATCCATTTGGTGAATATCCTCAATTTCTAGAAATTCATCGACCAGGTGAGCGGCTCCCCTCCGAAAACCATTCAATGCCTGAAAATAGAGTTGCTGAACGAGGGAGATTAATTTCCACAGGAGCTCATAAATTCCCTTATTTCCGGTATAAAATCACGGTATGACGCCTGTTTATCTGAAAGAGGGGACCAATTATCCCTATCAACCTTTTTTGTTGTTGTTATTGTTGTTATATTTTGCAACTGCTGTTTCATACCTTCCGACTTCCATGAGTATTACGCACGATTAGGCTTGTGTATTTTAACTATTGAATAATTATTTTTTTGCATTATATAAGCCCTATATACATACCAAATTTCATTAAATTCTGTCCAGTAGTTCTAGAAACAATCAACAAAATCTAAAAATTCTCTTAAATTTGTACACTAGTGTATGTTTGGATTTAAACAACACGAACCTTAGAATAAGGGAAAATATTACTAAATAAATTTCGTAACTCAGATTTGATAAATAATGGGAACGGTTGCACTTTTCAAATCCAACCAAAAGTAATAGAAAGAATAAGAAATTCTAAGTATATATAGAAATACGAAGATCGGCTCTTTGTCAATTAACGATTACTTAAAAATATTAGATATCTAAATTTTGAGGGGATGTTGAATATTTCTAATTAAAGATTTAATCAGTGTTTAAAACAGAAATCCAAAAAAATTTATGTTGTCACCTCACGTATCAGTCAATTCTTCCAAACAAGATATCAATAAATAAATTTAATTATACATTTCCAAAAATAGCAATATATTATTAAAAAATTTATTTATTTTAGTTAGTAATATTGTTAGTATTATATAGTTAGTATTATTTTAGGTTTGTAATATCCATTACAAATTATAAAAAAAGAAACCATTAATAATCAAATATATTCTACAACAATAAACATACAGGTTAAATTAGAACAATTTTCAGGCTTTTGGCATACAATTAAATTAAAATATTTAGCTACACTAAAAAGAAAATTTATTCAGCAACACAAAAAAAGTTGCTCTGAATATTATAATGGCCTTGTGATAACTAAAACTCATAATCTTGGCTAACTTGCTTTCATTATACGATTTAAATATGTTTTGTAATTGCTTTGTGCATTATATTTATTTTAAACTACTAGAAATAAAATCATATTAGCATTTATTGAACCTGAAAAATCGTAAGTAATATATGATTGAGAAAGCATTTGGTAGCTTCATTATAATTTAGTTAAGTTGGAATCTTTTTTTCCTGTTATAATCCTTGACCTTTATAGATTGTTCTGGTGTATTTTTGTTCGCTGCTTCCTATGACAATCTTTTTCTTCGGGATAAGTAAGTCATCTCTCTCCTTTTTTACACAGATCACTTTTTAATGATTCAATTGCAGAGGAATTAATATAAAATTCGTATAAAAATGCATCCCTGAATTTCATTTCATACACAGCAATGTTAAATGTCTGTTCAGATTGCTATCTTAATAAATGAGAAATTGCATATTTTTAAAATTTGTATGAATTGTAAGAATATTGGAGGATACTTTGGTATATACATCTGATAAGCATAACAATTTATATTAATGATGAACATTTTTCTACCTGAAAAATGTGTGACCGCCGCAGCCTAGGGGTCTTAGTTACAAACACGTATCTGGCGTGTCATGAGTTCGAGCACTCGTGACACTGAAGACTTGCCATGTAGAAGGCTGATACAGGTTGAATCTTTATTGCTCAAGTTCGGAGAGAGGGTTGCAAGCTGAGGTTTGACTATGGTTCAAAATCATGAAGTCCGTAGCCAATAACACTGATGTTGCTTTATAATGCGACGTTTGTAAACACTCACTGTTACCTCCGTTAAATATCTATGAAATCTCATACTATAGATCCTTAAATTTTATTATATCCTTATTCTAAAAATAAAATGTAACACATTTTTATACTTCCAATCTGTGCTTTAAACTTATAGTGACAAGTAATTATATACAAACTCAACTCAGTGGCGCAACAGCCTATGAGGGCCAAGGCCTATTATCCCCATCTCAGTTTTCGTGACTTAGGCACTGAGCAGATGTTCCGGTCAGGTGGTCAGCCTAACGCAAAACCCTCATTGTTTAGTTCCCAAGCAAACTTGGTACTCATTTATCGACTATCTTAAGGAATGAAAGGCTGAGTCGACCTTGCAGAGACCGGGGTTTGAACACCGGACCTGTGGCGTGGAAGCGTGATAAGCTACCACTCGGACACTGGGCTTCAACTATATAAAGCTTCTTTTAAAATTAAAGCAAATAATCTGAATTATATGGATAAAATACAATCTTTAATCACACTGAATCACTGAATTTCAAAACCGGTACAACAACCGCACCATTCTATGATATGTGAGAATTTGATAAGTTGTAAAATACAAACTCGTGTTTATGAAATAAAATTATATGTATTTTAATAGAATTTACGGATAATTTTTATAATAAATAGGATAAACGAGATATTTTTTGTATTTTTGAAATACCTATGTCAAATATATCACAAAAAATCTTAATCCGGGATATATTTACTACCTGTTACCCACCCACTGCACTGGGTATTTTATAACAGTGTAATGCTATACATTCTTTGCGTAAGTTATTGTTATCAAAGTCCCAAAATAATGCTGCTGACTGTATTGAAAAAGATTCTTATCACCCTCACACATTCATTTAAAAAAGAATAGGACGAGTTTTTATAACAGAAGTATATTTATCATTTACGCCTCTGTAGCTGATTCTCGGAGTTGATTTTCCCCACACACAACCTCGTTTTTACCGAATATTTACTCGATAAGGGAAACATGACTGTAGAATTCAAAATCTGTAGGTTTAATTGTTCTAAAACCAGAGTTTTATTTACCTGTAACGACTCCGTAACCCTTCGAAAACCTCTTGGGTGTAAATTTCTGCAAAATACCTTCTTAGCTGGTACCTACTCAAAAAAGTAAGCATGCTTACCAAATTTCAATAATACAAAACGGGGAATTTTACATATAACACCCGTAACCCACTCCTCTTGAAATCGATTTTCACAAAAACTGTTCCTAACGGATCTCCTAATCAATAAAATAAATTATTTTCCAAACTTCCAGTCTGTACTTCAATAATTCAAAAGAGGAAATTTTTATCTATAACACACTTGCAACCCCTATTGAGAGACGATTTTCGCAAAGGATGTGTTTTTTAGTGAATGTCGGAACGAAACGAAAGAAATTTGCCTACCAGAATTTCATGTCTGTATGTTTACTAAACGGAAATTTTTTTATTTATAACCGCCCAACCTCCCTTGGGTGTCGATTTCCACAAAACCCTTTCTTAAGGTATCTCTATTAAAAAAAAGAACGTACCTGCCAAATTTCAAGTCTGTAGGTCTAATAGTTCCGGAGATTTCGTGATGAGTCGCTTTTTTCCTATAGAGCGAGAGAGATTTAGAAAATATTTATTATTTTTAAATTTCTTCTTTCTCTCTCAACGAATTACGCGTTGCAATTGAGAGTAATTAGTATGTATTTTTAGAAATATTTGTATAGACTACTTATCATGAAAAAGCTTAAACGTAAAAAAGGAATATATCTTTTACACAAAGAGTATCAAAATATACTATTTGATACTATATATACAAGATACTGTACTATATAGAGTTCATAGTACGACTAAAGATAGGAAAACTTTCCCCAATTCAGTTTTTCTCTACTCTTAATTATTTTAAATAAAATTATTCTTAAAATTAAAATGAATTTAATTAAAAATAAAAATGTATTACCAGAAAATGAATAGCTGTCGAAAACTTTAGATTCATTAATAAGTTTACATTAGATGTTTTAAGAAACCACAAGTAGTGTTTTGGTGCTTGTTCGTCTTTTTCTATTCTGTAGATTAGTAACTTTTTCATTTACCAGTTTAACTTTTCTCTTAAAGGTTCGGTGAAAGTGTGGGAGGGGAATTAGGTGTGGCGTTACTAGCCTGGCCCCATCCGTTGGTTATCGTTATTGGATCCCTGCTCTCTACCATTGGTGCAGGTATCCAATCGCTTACAGGTAAGGATACATTTTTCTGCTATTTCTAGAGCTACCTTGGCATTTTAAAATTTTTATTGTATTAATATTTACAATATCCTATTTAAAATTGAAAACTTTTACCTTTTATCCAAACTAACCAAGTAATAAGCAAAAGTAAATCTTGTTTCAAATTTCTAATCTCTTCCTCTACATATAGAGAAAAAGTAAATAATGTTTTCTCACTTCATTTTTAAAAACTCACAAAATAGTATAATTACACTATTTGCGCATTTAATAAAAAAGGAATATGCAGTCATTTTCAATTAACTACTTGACATAGACATAACAAAAAGTGTAGTTGAAATGTGTAACTTAAGAAATTGAAAGCTAGATAAATATATCTAAAATAATAATATTCAGCCTTTCGACAGTTGATTCAAGAATCAAACACGGGAGGATATATTAATTACATTTCTTGCTTTGATATTGTGCAATTACCAAAAAAAGTACGTATATTTTTGAAATACAAGTACACTGATCACCAAAATTAAAAGATAATGACAGAAATAAAGTTTAACCGATACTTAATGAAAAATTATCAATAGAAATTTGTATAAAAGCATTAGTTAACATAAATTACAATTGTTGTCAATTGATTATTCGCAAAATATTGAAAATAAAACCAAACTTTTGGAAATTGGAAAATGATGAGAAAATGTACTCACCTCTTGTGGAAAAATTTTTTCTTTAATATTATAAATGGTCACCTCGGACAGATATGCGTACCTCACATCTTGATTTCATGGGCCTTATTAAATTGTTGATCAAATCTCATGAAATTGTACGCCTCTTTTCCAAAAAAGCTCTTTTTAACTTCCGCTCAGTACAAGGGGTGGAATTTAGCTCGCTAAAATTAGACGTCCTAAGAGATTCTTTACATGTTCAATCGGGTTCAAGTCGTTTGAGGAAGGGGGCCAATCCATTCGAGTGATATCTTCTGTTTTCAAGTATTCTGTCACCACATATGTTCGATGTGGCTGAGCATTTTAATTCATTAACAAAAACTCTAAGCCATCAGCACCCCTAAACCGTCAAACTTGGGATTCCAATACATAGTCCACATATCTGTTATAATTTTCAGAACCTTCTTGAAATATATGCAACTTGCTGCGGCATAATCCCCTCCCCCCGCGGTCACAGAAAAAGAATATTTCAGGCGCTAGGGAAGACAAGTTATGTATTTCTTAATTTATTCAGATCAAAACACGTTTTAAAATCAGTGTTCAGACTGTACCTGAACTTTTATGTAAACAATACTTGACTCCATTGGACATGACGACAGCACCATTTAAAAGGGCCACTCTGACAGCTAGAGTGAGGGGACTCACACCACATTAATTCTTTCGTCCACATTCAAATCTCGGTAAGCCTCCGTGCTGAAATAAAGCAGCTATAATTCGAGTTCTTGTGGCAGCCTGAAGGTCTAAAAGGAAATATCTTGCAGTCGCTTCGCGGTTTCTTCGAGCCGACAGTGACAGAATACGCGTCTTCGGATGCAGATGTTGCTCTTGGTTGACCTTGACTACACTTTTAACTGACTGTGCTTAAAAAATGGCTCCAAACTCTTAACATAACTCTTTGAGGGATATTCAAACCGTGGGTGACTTCCATTTATGTTCAATTTCCCACGATTCTACCAATAATTCGCCACTTTTGATCTTCCTTTATATGATATCTTTAAACCACAACTAATGAATAGGGATCACTCTCAAAAACCACATTCACTTTAAACAACATTACAGACCAGAATTCCAAAATGCGTCCATTGCACACTACATTATAAGTCACGTAATTAGCATATTTTCGGCGTTAACGTATGCGAGGAAGCGTATTTTATGTCTAATTTTTTGATTCACATAAATAATTGCATTTATTAGCATGATTATTGCATTCATTAGTAGCATTAACTTAGTGAGCATATTTTTTTTCATATTATCCTTTAATTTTGATAAATAACCACCGTAATTTTGCAGTTTATGTAGAAACAGAAGAACTATATGGTAAGATATACAGTGAGAATGAAGGACTGAAATTTTAAGCGTAGTTTATTTGCGTTAGGGAAAGTTTAATTAGTTATAGCTACTTTATTTCTATGATACTTTGAAATTACACATAACGTTCAAGTTCAAATATTTAGCCACAAAAGTTTATCAGGTCCTAGGTCAATTATAATTTACTGAGAATTCTATTTGAAAAGGATGAAGATTTTCGAATAAAATGTAAAGGAGATAAAAATTACATTGCAAGATATCAAAAAACAAGATGGCAGCTAGTCATCCATACACAATAACTCTTGTTAACCATACTTTTTTTTCAGGTGCTCCCCGCCTGTTGCAAGCCATCGCAAAAGATGGCATCATTCCGGTCCTTAATGTTTTCGATTACAGCAACTCCAGAAATGAGCCCACGAGAGCACTTTTCCTCACATTAGGTATATGTGAGTTAGGAATCTTAATTGGAAATTTGGATTATATTGCCCCCATTCTTACCATGTAAGTGTCTTCACATTTTTATTATTCCTTCATAAGATAATACCAAATCATAAATATACCATTGTACATATTAAAACTTTAATTAAATACCTTGTTCTGATTGCATAATCAGAATAATAAGATGCTTCACAAAGCAATTATTTCAAATTAATTACGTTTTCAATGCTTACTAAATTAAATTCTAGATTTTCTATGAACAACTTGATTGTGGGGTACAATAAAATAACGTTTAACCGTAAATCATTTTTGTGGTTGGTAATTTATTCAAAACTTTTTCAAACACAATTACTTTTAATCTTGATTCAATTGAATTACTGTTTTATACCTTCTAAGGAATTCAGATATTTTTTTTTATTTATTCTTCTATAAAATCTAATAATGGTACACTAATGAGTAAAACATGAACTAGATCATTAAAAGAAAATAATTAACTTAGGAAAAATGCTGAAAGGTGATACACACATACAAGGGAGAATTTTCAATACCACTTTCCAAAAATGCAAAAATATATTTTAAGCATAAAATAGCACCTTGAAATTATTTGCATAAAACTTTAATATAAATCATTCAAATTTTTCTTATACTTCACATGAATTTTATTTCGCCTAAATTAATTAAATTCCACTTCACTCAGATCTTAATCTTCTTTATAGCTTTCCATACCATTATAACGAATTTTGAAGGAAACATTAGAACGCATGTTAAACACAGAAATTACAAAATTAGATTAAATGTGAATAAGAATTTTAAAAAATAAATGCACATTTTGGATGAAATGTTTATTAAAAAAATTATGAGCGTCATTCCAATTCAAAACCAGCCATTCAAAGAATAAAAACCGATTTTTTTTTCAGGTGTTTCTTGATGTGTTATATGTTTGTGAATCTTGCCTGTACCCTTCAGAGTTTGCTCAAAACTCCCAACTGGAGACCTCGTTTTCGCTGCTATCATTGGTAAACATTGCTTCAACTCTAAAAATAATTGATAATGAATTTATATTATAAAGGAGAAATTGTTCATATATTTGTCATCACAGTGCTGAAAGAGCCAACAATGCTAAATTTAAGGTTCATCTTGGACAGAAGAAGGGGGGATTCTGTGAGGGGGAAGATTTAGAGTTCCTTATTAGAAAGTCCCAATCCTTGTGATCTGTGGGTGTCGCTAACTTTTAAATTAAAATTGGGCATGATTATCTCATGAAGCACTGGCACAGATTTGGTTTCATAATCCAACTTGCATTTTATGCAATGCCAAAGATCTGTGCGGAGAACATTTGAGCTCTTGTTCTGGACGTAGAGCTAATGCTATTAAAAATCACTAACTTTTATTGAGTTTCTGAGGCTGCCCGTCATGGTGGTCATACCCAAGTCTGGCGTAAGTCTAAAAGAAAATATATCATTGTTTTGTAATAAAATTAAAAAAGAATAAATTATAGTAATTTAGTTTTCAAAAGAAAGCGTGAAAAATATTTTGCGTGCCTGTTTAATTTTATATTCCTGTATTTAAATTGGAATAATTTTTGAAACAGAATTTCAGTATTATATTTTGTGACATCTATTGTGTTAATTTATTTGTAAACTAATTTTATTCAACACTGATTCGAAGATTTTTAATTATGTCAGAGAAACGTTAAACCATTCTTGATTAATTTTTATTTACCTTTATATATATATAAAGTTTCTAAACAGTTAAAAATCATTTACTTTATGCAAAAACTTGTTATTCCCTTATCTAACTAAAATTATTACATTTTAACAAATTATTAGTAAAATAAATACCAAGAAAATTAGTACAATAATTCTACAGACAATATAGTTTGGTACTAGAATGTGAATTCTTTTCCCCAAATCAGATCGAAGAATTTGAACTTAGATACTTGATACCGTTAAAAAATCTTTAATTTCCTTTCATCCGATGTCGTGCGCGTTTTCAAGACCTAAGTTGTCGCAGCTACTTTTTGACCATGAGCTCACTCATCGCATTGTGTTTCTGGCATTGGGAAATCGGATGACCGGCCGTATCTCGCATACGGCGGAATGCTCGATTATTTTAACCTTTTAAATTCTCTCCAAACAAACGTCACATAAGTCAACGATCTGAAAATGCCTTCATGCGCTTGCCTGTAACTCGGTAGAAAACACGGCCATGCTTTTACTACAAAACGGAACTTACTTTCCAATTCACCTTCTTATTACCTTATTTAAATTTGTTGCTTTAGATGCAAAAAAAATTAAGTTAACTAAGAAGATAGTCTTAACAGCATATCTATAACTGAAATGGTATTAATGTGAATAAAATATGATTATATAATTTATAACTCTTTATTTTATCTTACAGGACAATGTCTCTTCTGGGAGTACTTCTATGTCTAGCTGTGATGTTCATAAGCAGTTGGTATTACGCATTAGCGTCTATGGTTCTTGCTGGATTGATATACAAATATATTGAATTTATGGGGTACATGAAATATATTTATCATTCATAATCTCACATTAGATTTAATAAATAAAATTAAATTAAATTGTTTGATACTATAAAATCTACATGTTAATTTATTTAGAGCTGAAAAAGAATGGGGAGATGGTATACGCGGGTTGGCATTATCTGCTGCTCGTTACAGTCTTCTGAGATTAGAAGAAGGGCCGCCTCATACAAAGAACTGGAGACCTCAAATTTTGGTTCTATGCAAGCTTAACGCTGATTTAGTGCCCAAACACAGAAAGCTCATCGCCTTTGCGTCTCAACTAAAAGCTGGTGAGAATAAATTATAAGTGAATGGATACTTTATTTAAATCTTAGTTACATTATTAACATTGAAAATGTCGATAGTGTTGTAAATTGAGCTTTAACAATATTAGAATTGTATTATGAAAAATCATTACCTGTAACAGATATAGGAAAACATGATGGAAAGATCACTGTTTTAGTATAAAAATTGTAGAAATAATATTAAAACTTTTGATATCATACAAAAAAAACTTATAATAAAGAATTTTTAGTAATGAAAATCAAATACTATTTCTGTTGTATATAATAATAAAATTTTCCTGTCATGTATAATCATATTTTATCATGCAATTTACTTAAACTACTGAAATAATCAAACGTTTTGAACAGAAGAACCGGACTTGAAAGAGAGGTGCATGTACAAAAAAGGTTCGACGATTGAGAACAATGATTTAACTAAATTTGCAACGATCTACATAAAAGAAAATGAATGATAAGGAATTAGGAACCTATTAAGACTTCTTGAGGCCCTGGATTCCTATGTGAAAGTAGACCCTACCTGTGATCCTTAAAAGTAGAAATTATACAGCGTATGTTCTTAAATATCGTACAAACGATTTGGAACAAATAAATGTGCATGACCTACAACCTCACAAAACTTGGTACAAACAGGCTAGACTGACTGCTATCTTTCAATTAAAGAAGTAATGATAATGTACTGTGGTAGCCCTTGGCTTAGACATGGACGACGGTCCTCATATAATAGTCTTCCCACTGTTGGAAAGTCGTTCAGAATTCCCAGTTTGTTTTTTTTTTTTTGGAGAATATGTCCGGGAAAAACATTTGACCATTAAAATTATTCGGATCATGATCTTATTATCTTAGTCGAGATCGAGACGAGGACCTGGCCCAATATGCCAATGCCTTAAGACATCCCTGCAAGGAATAATATTTTTATAATGAATATAATATAATAGATCTCAACTTTTAACTTTAAACTCTCAAAAAATTAAAAACTCAAAACTCAATCTTAAATGTTACTCAATCGTTTTTTAATAAATGTATACATGTGCGTTATGTTTACATTTTCCCAAATTTTACTAGTGTACAGTAAAATTCATCTGAAAGAGTGAAAAAATGTATAACATTCTTATGCTCTTCCGCTTTCTTCCGAGCAAAAAATATTTGTAGGAGCATACAAAAATAAACACATTTAATATTTTGTTAGTAAATTTATGAATCGTTAAAATATATCTCAAAACATTTTCAATATTTCGAAAAAAAAATAAATAAAGACTTTCTCCTTTTTTGATGCACTTTACTGCAATCAATAGCCTACATTTGAAAAATGCAAGAAACTCCGAAGAATAAATATTATGTTTCAGAATTCAAAATGGTGGATCGATTAATTGAATGTTTATTAGAGCGGCACTTTGAAACAACACGAAAACTATCGGCGACGGACATCAAATAACCGATCGATATAAGACTAATGAAAGGGTTTTTAAGTGCTTTCTCTTTCGGTGATATTTTACATTTTTCTTTACTCGTTGGCAGATGAAATTTATTCTAGTTTCACATCTTTTCAGCAATTTAGACTTTTCAAAAAATTCCGTCATTGAGCAGACAAACTTAAAAAATAATAATAATAAAAATCTCAGCATTCTTCAAAAATTTCGAAATGCGTGCATTTTTATCATGCTTAAATATTTAAAGGTTTTCGTGACTTTTTATGAATTTAAAAAGGAGCAGTTTTTTAATGATGAGAAATTTCCACGAAAAGTTTATGCTATTACAACATTTCGTGGATTTTTTTAAGACTTATGGAATCGTAATTATAGCTTTAAAAAGAAGAGGCTTGTTCACTGAATTCCACAACTGTGTACATAAAATATTCAGACTTAAAGGCAAAGGAAAATATTTTAGTGGGTTTTTTTTCCCTGAAACATTTTTGTCTTTAGAAAATAAGTTTGAAAATGTGGACTCTAAAAAAAATACTTGTTCGAACAACCAATTTTACAGTAGCACTTTTACCTAAACCCTACAATTATTGAAACATTTGTTACAAAAAAAAAAAAAAAAAAAAAAGAGAGAGAGTTAAGGTTGTCAAGAAAAATAGCACTTGGTATTTTCAAATAAAAACTTACGGATTTTGATACAATTCACAGATTTTTGTTGTATTTACTAGGCGTGTTCAAAATTAAAGTGATTTGAAGCTTCGCATGTGAATAATTTTCAATGTATTTTCGTGAAACAAACGCGATAGTGAAGGTGTATGTACCACGCACACGCGTGCGCAAACAGATTTGGGATAACGGCATTCGCTCAAAAATGCCTAGAATGGATGCAACTGCGTCCAAACTGATTAGAAAGCTGTAATAAAGTTTTTAACACTGGAAAGGTGTAAGCCGGAATGGGCCAGAGCTTACAACATTTGTTGCACTATAGGGATGACGACGGCGACTTTGTTCAGCACATAGTGACAAAGGATAAAACCTGGTGTCACCACTTCCAGCCGTCAGCATATGCTATGGAAACATCCCGACTCACATAGACCCTAAAAATTCAAAACTCAGCAGTCAGTCGGAAAGGTGATGTTGATGGTTCAAAGATTTCACTCCGACGATGGCGTAAAGGCTGCAGTTCTGAAATGGTTTCCTTATCAACCGACATCGTTCTTCGCCGAAGGAATTCGTAACCTTCCTAAGCACTGAGAGGCCTGCCTAAACGCCATGAGTGATTTCTTATAACAAACTTTGTATGCATTTCATTCATTAAATGTTGTTTCTATTTCTGTATCTCTCATTTCCGATCCTACGCATCTCATAGACACACACCTCGAATCACTTTCATTTGAACACCCCTTATAATGCTGCTGTTAAGTACTCTTCGGCTATATTAGCTGCAGCATCGCAAATCATTTAAATGTGTACATTAAAAAGTATGTGGATTTAATTCAATTTTCCCAAAATAAAACTTTTTTTTGATACTTACATATTATACCGTCGACCATTCACAATTTAGACAAACAAAAAGATGTCACCAATTCAAAAAATGTCGCCAAATGCTATCGTCCTTGTAACATCTATATTCGAACGTGCGCGGGTATAATTTCCATTATTGGCTGAATATCGTGGCATCTGGCGAAGTTTTTTAATGACGGTATAATACGTAATTTTTTTAATATTATATTAACTAACAAAAATAAAAATGTACTACTCAAAAATATTCATTAGCTGATTTTATATGCGTTTTAACCTTTAAATAGATGGAATGATAACTAAGATACTGAGTGAATTGTTTATGAAGTAATATGAAGAAGAAAAATTATATAAAGAACAGCTTTGTTCCAGTTTATTAATTTCACTTGCATTAAAATGCTTTGTATACCCAAGAAAGCGAAACCAACCATTGTTCTTGTCTTTGAACTACAGATTACACTACAACACCCAAAGGTTAGCCAGCAACTGTGAGTTAATGGTGATGCGGCGCTCCCTTTAACTACTCTTAAAATTCACTTAAGTTACTTGCATAATACCCAGGTTCGCATATCAAACTTTTAGTCCACATTACAAGTGAGTTAATTTATTCGAATCAAGTTCAAAGATAACGCTACTCCATTTAAAATTAAAATAATTTAGTTTATTACATTTCTAGATTACACGATTGCATTACAAATTTAAATATAAAAACCAAGAATAATCATTAAGGAAACATTGAATAAGAATTAAGAATTCCACTTATCTGAAACGGAGGTGAGGGATGGAGGGCGGCATGAACCGTTCTTCGATTCTGTTGATTACGTCATCTAAAAATTGAAAGAAAAGGTCTCTGTCGAAAACGATTCGATTCGATTAACGTCGTGAGGATATGGATCAAGACTGATCCTCCTTCCCCTATTCTGAAGAATATTTGAGCCTGAGGTGGTGAGCCTGGGTGGAGAAAATTCTATCCTGGAGTAAGTAAAGGCGATCCGATTGGTTGTAAGGGCGAGGCAAAGGAGTTGACTTCACTGTCTTGGGCGGGTCTTTGCGGTTTCGGCGGGAAAAGTCCTTGTGTTTTCTGGCTGGAACTGAAGATGAGAAGAAATGATGCCATTAGTTCCTGGAAGCGGGTGAGATAGCTCTCTATAGGTTGCCCTGGAGATTGGGACAGGGAACTAGGAGGGGCTATCCTGGTGGGTGCAGCAGCAAAAAATTAAGAGAAGAATAAAAAGATAAATAAATTTAGAGCTTAGTGTCATTCACCACCGGTGAATGATCAAAATAAAAGTTAGGGGGGATTATACGAATCAAGGAGAATTCTCCTTGGTCTTTTAATATTATCTATTAGAGCATAATTTTGGATGTCAATCAGATTTAAGTTATTACTTGTAGTATGGGGTAAGTCATTATAGAATTTTTTGGCAAGGTTTTGGATAAAAGTTTTAAAGCTTGGTATTTTAAGATCTTTGTAGATTAAGGAATTTCTGATGTACCTGCTAGGTCTGACAATTGACCTGATCAGGGAGTTTTGAGAAACTTCGAGAATTTTAATGTTAGAGTCTGCTGCATAACCCCACACAAGGAAAACATAACTAAGAATGGGCTGCAAAACAGCAGTGTAGAGAAGTACCTTGTTTGTGATAGTCATTTCGGAAATCCGGTTAATTAAGGGGTAAATTAATCTAAGCGCTTACCGGAATTTGTCTCTTGCGTGTAAGATATATTGTTTCCAAGTTAATTTAGTGTCTAACATGACGCCTAAGTATTTAGCGCTCTGAGACCAGGTGAGTGGTGTGGAGTATAGCTTGGGTGGTGTACATGGTTTTCTCCTCCTGGTGAAAAGTACTGCCACAGTTTTATCAACATTGATTTTGACTTTCCAGTTGTTAAAAAAAGTTTCCAGGAGAGAGAGGTGTTTGTTGAGCGCAAGAGTTATGGTGTTATGATTTTTGTAGCAGGCTGTGATACAGGTATCATCAGCATAGAGATTTTGCATGGTTTGTGGATGTGTGGGCATGTCGTTAATATATAAGTTAAATAAAATTGGTCCTAATAGGGAGCCCTGCGGACATCCGATGTTAATGTAGTTGAGTGTCGGAAAGTGTGCACTGTCGAAAACTATCGCGCATTGCCTTTTAATGGAGGGAAAATCTCCCAATTTGTACTTACGCGCACTCTTTTACAAAAAAATCCCCTATTGGTCAGTCCCTAGGCGCAAAGTTACAATTTCAATTAAATTTATGCGGTTGTTCACCCTTGAGTGCCAGCGACAGCACCTCAGTCTAAAGAATTTCACCAACATCCTGTAAACAAGGGGAACACACAAAATTACGAATGGTTTGGGGACCATCCCCATTGCCAGCCTCCCATCAATGGCTAAATACTTTAATATTTACTTCTGACGCACTTCTCAAACTATACGTAAGAAACGATCCAGTAAACACTTTTTTTCTTCCTTAAGATATTTATTCACATTTATTTTAAAGAAATTTGTGACCCGATATATATATGTAACTTTAAAAATATGTTATAATGAACATATGAAGAATATTAAGTAATACATATGTGAAAATTAAGAAATACAAATGAATGTATCTAGAGTATTAAAACCATTACACAGAATATTTATTAAGTTAAGACATGAATTTATATGTGTAATTAAGTAATTCTAAATTAAAACAAAAATATTTTTATTTCTTTAAAGGTAAAGGATTGACTTTGGTGTCAGCTGTATTAGAAGGAGAATTCACCAAAAAACACAGTGAAGCTCAAGCTGCCAAACTAGTGAGTTCTTAAGTTACAAGAATTTTTTTTCATGAACAGTCTATTCTTTAGTGAAATTTCATTTTGGATGTCATATCGCAAGGAATTTTTAAATAATCATACCTGTTTTAAATTTTATGACATATAAATTACTTATATTTCTAGAAAATGGATTTAATTATATATAGAACTAACTGAAGTACCCGTCCTTCGCACGGGTTAAATTTTTTTAAAAAATAAAATTCAGCTTTTTTCTGCAAACATGATATATTTTAAAGAGGATTGAGCCATTACAGAGCAGTGTATCCAAAAGTTAAAAATAATTTTTTTTGAGTGTTCACATTGAAATTTTGCTTAACAATAAATACTGATTTCATAAAAACATGTAAAAAAGAAAATTAACGTGCTAAAAAGGTAAATAAGAATGAAGAAATCAAAATATAAATAAATATTATAACAGAAAAGTAATAATAGTAGCATATTTCTGCTATGGGAACTATGAGTAAAATAACATGAAATATATAAATCTGAAGAAAAATTAATTATGATATACCATTTTACTAAAATACTATCATAAATAAAATATTAGGAAGCCTTCAATTGGAAAAAAATTAAATTAGTACAAACTAAAATTTAAAAACACATCTAAAATAGGCCTATATTGTAATAAACTATTAAATTAAATTCACAGCAGCATTAAATTACATGAGGAATGCGTGTAATACTATCCAACATCTATATTACATTTAATATAAAATTTATATGTAATAACAATAGTAAAAAAATTAAATTAGTAAGAATCAAAATTTTAAAAAAAAACCATCTAAAACAGATTTTAAAAAAAACAATTATGAACCTAATGAGGGAAATACTAAACCTTGTTGATAAAAAATTAATTTTTAAACAATAATTTTTTGCAATATTTTGATTAAAAATTTTTTATTCAGTCGCAAAGAACAAATGAGAAAATACTATGATAAATAATTAGTGATCATTGAAATATAGCATATATTTACAGGATGATTTGTATAAATTATATGATCTTCATAAAACTAAATGAGGAACATATCAGAAGCAAAGTTAAACCGTGATGCCATGAGAAGTAAAATCGCATTAGCATTGAATTTTTAAAAAATCCTACGAGAAATATCACAAAATTGTATCACAAGCTGCATCTTTTTTTAGCAAACATTTTTGGATCACAAATGGTATAAATAAATTTATATATTTGAAGATTGTCAGAAGCAAAATTAAGCCATGATGCCATGTGACAAAAAATTCGATCAACATTGATCAGCATCTGATGCGTTTTCCTGTAATGATGAAAACATGGTATTTGCTGATGAAAGAAGAAAAGAATAATATTTTTTTTCAATAAAAAAAAAAATGTCATAGAAGTGTATGCATATGTAACAAATATATACAATGCATATGTAAAAAATCTTCAAAAATCTACATGAAGAACAGATTGTCAGAAGGAAAATTAAACCATGATGCAACACAATAAAAAATTGCATTAACTCAGAATTTTAAAGTACAAAAGAAAATTACTTTGTTATGCATCCAATCACATCAATAGTTTCCGTGAAGATCTTCTTGATGAATAAAGTTAACTATCTTTCCATGAGATCAAAAGATGAGTACTTATCCGTAAAAAAACCATGAGGCCAAAAAATAAAAAAAAGCAACATGTAGAACATATGCCAAAATCTAATTAATAACATGTTTGACAAAAATGGAAGGTAGTTTTTTTAAATATTTACCAATATGTTCATAGCAATTAGTTAAATTTAGTACTATTTTTTTGTTACACTGGCTAGCTAGGATTTTCTACTTAATTATTATAATAAGTGAGATTTAGAATTTGCCGATGAACATCGAAAAGCAATAAAAAAAATTTGTACCAAAAAAAAACTTGGTAACAGATTTTTTTTTTTTTTTTTTTTTGAACATAAGAATAAAAGCAGGCAAGAAGTGAAGGTAATTCCATTGTCTAAAAAATCCACTAATATTTGTGTTGATGAATGAGCAATTATTATCAGTACTTACGTATAATGTCACCGCAGACAAATTGGCACCTAATGAATCGCACCATTTTCTGTCAAAATCTGACTGTGTGCGATTGGTTTTTCACATATAAAATATGTTAGAATCTACGTTGTTTTGACATGAAAGTGTGATTTGCGTGGCACCAATTTTGCAGCGGCGACGCTAACACGCGAGTACCTTATAATCTAACGATTAACAAATCATTTTTTGGCTTAAAAACTATTTTTTTAGTCATGGTATCACATAACTAATGTTAACTACAACAATAAGCACGAAATTTAAAGTTTAGAAAATAAACAAATATAAAACTGTGTGTCGCTAAAATACAAATTATTACAATTTAAATTAAAATATCTGAAACAGAAAATTAAGCCCTAATTTTGATGAAATTACCATAACCGCAGCTCTGAACAAACAAAACACTCACAGAAAATCTTAAACATGAAAAATTGAAACAGAAAGAAAATAAACATAACTATATATGAAGCAACCTTACATATAGCAGAAATTATGACATTAATTTAACCCGAGAAGCAACCTCAAATATAAAAATAAAGGTCTAATTCTGACCAAACTACCAAAAACAGCTCAGAACAAAAAGGAAAGGGTTAATTGTCAAATCGGCCACTTATCCCGCCAAGGGTTTTCTCGCAAAATCTGGTAACCCTTTTGATTTTTGTATCAGTGAGGGATAAGTCGGATCGTGGCGTGGTAGGGTTGCTACTCCAAAACACATCCCGCAAAAACGCGCCAAATTAGCGATTTTTCAAAATGTGGCGGACTTGTGACCGATTCGACAATTTCACCAAAGAAAATATGTCAGAAAATCTCATACGTAAATAAAAATTCGTATTAGCCTTCATGTTCTTATGTATTAGCATCACCACAGCCAAACTGGTTCTAAGCACAAATCACGCTATATCCCAACAAAATCTGACTGATTTTTTTCATATAAAAACACATAAGAATCTTTATTGTGTTGATATCAAGGAGCGATTAGCATGGCCCCAATTTGGCTGTGATGACGCTTATATGCAAGTATCATAAATTCTAACTTAAATCACGATATTGTCAATCTGATAATTCCAATTAGTTTGAATGGAGTGTCATTTTCTGTGGTACTTACATATTATCGCAACCTATTGGCGACACACTTGAAATGAAGCATATGGTTGCCAATTTGGCGAGTTATTAATTAAGTAGGCAATTTTTGCAATAATACATAAGTACCAAAAAAGGTTATTGCTTTTTACCTTTATCGGCAAATTGCATGTTTCATCCATGTTGCAAAATAGTACCAGAATCTAGCTTATAACAAAAAGAAAAGTACTGATATATTATTGCAACAATATGTGCATATGTGAGACACTAAAATAAAAAATATAGCATTAATTTCAATTAAAAGGTTATCGAAAACAAAAGAAAATTAAGCCTTAAGTTTGCCAGAAAATCTTAAAATATAAAACATTTAAACATGAATAAAATAAACGTAAATAACCTAGCATATAGTAGAAATAACATTAATTCAAACCGAAAAGCAACCTTAAATACATAAGCAAAGGCCTGATTTTGATGGGAAGTAGGCAAGACGTACCGCTAAAGTGTAGCGATATTCAGGCGATGATTTAGTTAACAGCTTTTCTTACTTTGGGGCCGACTACCTTCTGTTGTCGTGATATGAACATGAAATGAATTGTAGCCCAAGCACAGCCGTAGATTGATAATACCACCAACATTCACGTTAGCAAGAATAAGGAAAAGCAAACCCAAGGTCCTTGCAATTGTTTTGTACCAAAATATGAACAAATGTTGTTTTTGCATTATTGACTCTAAGAATAACATAAAATTAATGAACAACATGGGGAAGCAAAAATTTTCAGATACAGCAAAAAGGTTTGAAGAGTGTAATCAGGCTTTTTTGATTATCGTAATACAGCTAAGATTAATCAGGAGCACAAAATGAAATAGAACATTTTATGGAAAGTAAATATTTTTAAAAGTGGTCACAACAATAAAAATAGTAGCTTTAGGCCTTGCAAGATGGGTAGTTGTTCCGTTACGCAATCAACATGCATTATTACAAACCACAAAAGTACATAAGAGATAATTCAAACAAAAACTATACACAGTTACACAAATTTAATACGGTGGATACACTTAAGTATCGCCCAGTGAAGTTGACGGTTACAATCTATCTGAGGTTCATATCATGACACAGGTTTTCGGCGCCAAAGTTAAACTTAGAACTAAATGACATCGCCTGAATATCAGTACACTTTAATGGTACATCATTGCCAGTCTGATAAAATTGTAGGGAAAAAAATCCTTTTTTTTAAAGTAGCGAAAAAGATATGATACGTTGGGAATGAAATACGAAAATCTACTGTTATCAAATTAGTGTTGCCAATCGGAAAAATAACATTTAGAAAAACATTTTTTGGGGACTATTTTTTCGAAAAACAAATGTAATTCCTCCACAAAGAGTTACAAAAACGAATAAATACAACCATAAATAAGTGTATTTACCATAAAATGTTTTAAAATTCCCCCCAAAACTGCTCGAAACATTAATTTTCGCAAAGTTAAGACTTCGTATGACTGATGACGTCATATCTCCATTTAACTGAAAAATCGCATAAAAATTGAATTTAAAAAAAATCTTAAGTGAATTTCGAAAAAAACTCTTCGAGGTTAATAGCATAACGACCCATAGCTTCTACATGCTAAGTTTCATACTTCTGGGTTGCTTAATTTCGCCGGAACAGCTGAAACACTCAAACTCTTTCTTTTATTTGTATATATTTCACATTTAAATAATTTACCAATATATTTATCATTAGATAAAACGTTTTCTTTTCTTCATAAGGTGTTTTTAAATCCCTCAAACTAATTTTCTTCTTTAATAATTATTAATTTTTAGAGTTTGAAGAAAGTCATGGGTGAAGAAAAAGTCAAAGGTTTTGCAGAGGTTGTAGTTTGTCCAAGCGTAGCCAATGGTTTAAGTCATTTGTAAGTACATTTATAATTATATGAATAAAATTATTCGCGGGAAAATATTTTAATTTAAATTACAATAGCAAATGATAAACTCGATTATGAATCATTACTTAATCAGAATTGCTCGTCTAATTTTCAATAAAAAGTAAAATGCACTCTATGACAAAACAAAAAAACCGCACAGAAAAGGGGTTGCCTGATTGTAATGAAATTTAATGTGCAAAAATATCTGTACCGAACATGCAAATGATTAAAATTTGGTGTCCAATGAACGAACAGCAAGAGATACCTCGCATCGGAACTGCGCACTCAGCAGGTGTCCATAAGAAGCGATTTTCAGTCTGATGGTCAAAATTTATGATGCATTGCGATTTAGCATACCTTTCAACGACTTAAAAAAATGCCTCACCGCAGGATTCAAGCTCATTATGAGCAACTGTTAAAGAGTTTGAAAGAGGTCGTATCATTAGATTGAAAGAGGCAGGTAGGGCAAATTGGAGAATCGCTCGTCATATGGGTCGAAGCGATGCAGCCATTAGAAGAGGTTGGCAAGAATTTGTGGAGAATGGCAGATTTCAGCGTCAACGATGGTAGTGATCGACCTAGGGCCACAGAAGATCGGGAGCACAGATTGTTTGTCAGATCAGCTGTCACAGCGCCTGATTTATCGTTATCAACCATCAGACGTGTGACCCGTACACGAGTGTCTAACATGACCATTTACATACGGCTGAGAGAGCGAAATTTACGCTCATACCAACCGCTACGCCACCTGCCACTCACGCCTGCACACTGTCGAGCCAGATTACAGTAGTGTTTGGCTGGAATCTTGCTGACTGGGGACGTATAGTGTTTAGCGACGAATCCCACTTCCAACGGTGTCCTGACGATAATCGAATATGTGTCTGGAGACGCACAGGGCAGCATACCAATCCTGCTTTCACTATTGCACAGTACGCCGGACATCAACCAGAAGTTATGGTCCGAGGTACCATTTCTTTTGACAACCGGACCCCTTTGGTAGTCATTAGAAGCCCTCTTACAGCACAACGGTACGTCGACGACATTCTGAGAACTGTTTTGCAACCGTTCCTTTTGCAGTACCCTGGCCTTATTTTTCAGCAAGATAATACCAGACCACATACGGCACGTGTTGCTATGAACTGTCTCACAGCTTGTCAAACACTTCCTTGGCCAGCCAGATCGCCACATCTCTCTTTTATCGAGCATGTCTAGGATATGATGGAAAGGTGACTGCATCTACCAAGGAATGTTTATGACCTGGTCCGGCAATTGGAGCAAATTTGGCAAGAAATACTGCAGGAGACCATCAGGGTGCTTTATTACTGTATCGTCGAGTGGCAACTTACAATACCTTATTGAGCTCATTACTTTGTAACTCTGAAATGAATCATTCATTTTTTTGAAATTTTTATCATTTCCTATTCTGTACATAATCTTTCTACCCACCAATTTTTGTCTCTATCGGACAACTCGTTCTTGGTGCGGCGGTTTTTTGTTTTTGTTTTTTAATAGAGTGTATAACACAGTAATCGAGTGAAATGCGAATCCATGTCTATAAGAATAAAACTATTACTATGATAATTATTAAAAAAATTATAACTGCAAGATTAAAAAAAGAAGTTGTACGACTTTAAAGAACTATTCCAAAAACGAAAACAATATTTTTATTCCTCAAAATAAGCCCTTAAAGACTGTCTTGACTGGAGCAAAATATTGTGATTATTCAAGATTATAAGTAATACAAGGCAGAAAAATAATATTTTTACTTTCAACCTTTGGAATTATGATTAAAATTTTTATGATTACTATAGTACCTTACGTGCAAATGATAATCCATAAAAATAATCAAAAAATTCAAACGATCAATTGTCACCCGTTTGCTTATGTTGAAAAAAAATTTGGAAAATATAACTGAATAATATTTACAGCAAATAATAACGGAAAATACTTATTAAGAAAAGCATGTCTGAATACCCTGGTTTTTTATTCTTCTATTTACTTTTATATATATAACTTTTATTTTATTATAGAATCCAAACTACTGGATTAGGAGGCCTCAAACATAATACTGTGATAATGGGTTGGCCGTTTAGTTGGAGACAGACCCCAGAAGCTGGAAGAATATTTATTGGTATGTATCACATTCTTAAATATATTCTTGATGAAAGCATACTGATGTTTTACCATAACGCTACTTAAATAATGGTCCAAATAATTTTATCTCACCTCCAATATTCTCTTGGTTTCTCATCATCACTTTTCCAATTATTTTAACAAATTCTTGCTGGTTAAGTTTTCGTGACTCAATCTGGTAATAAAAACTGCCTTCGAAGAATTTATCATAACCGGGAATCATGTAATTTACAGTGGGTGATAAATAAGTTTGTTTTTCATAATAAAAAGCATAGATTCTGAGAAGTCAGTATCAATCTAAATTCAGAAGCGCATACATTTTGACTTAATAGAGCCATCCCGTGTAATATAATATTGTCACTTTGATGCCTTGATGTTTTAAGCCTCGTTCACAAATATCTCTTCTTTTTCTTTTCAGATAACGTCCGAAACATTGCTGCTAGTAAGAACGCTTTGTTGATTCCCAAGGGAATTGACCAATATCCGGAGATCACTGGTAAAGTTTCTGGACATATCGATGTATGGTGGATTGTCCGTATCCTTTGCCGTGACACACACATAAAGCTTTTTTTATTAATAGCTTTGAAACTTGTATTTGTTTAAAGATTTGTTTGTGAATACGTGAGTTTGAAAAGGAATAAAATCAACTCTGTCTCTCATTAGACCAAGTATTATTTGAAAACCGCATAAAGTGTCCAGAGCCAAAATCCTTAAGCTGAATACAATAAAAAAATGACCTCAAAACTACGAAAGAAAAATTATTACGTAGTTTATGGTCCATAAATAAAATGTATTACAAACAGGTTCAGCAATAGATTAAATTACTCGGTACTTACTAATAAAGTAATTTAAATATATCACGCATGCATACATGCAATAGCTAACCACTCAGATCCAAAAGATTTTTTAATTTCTAGCAGCAGCACTTGATGAATACATCATTCACTGGAATGAAAACACTCCGCGCAAACACACATGGAATAACAACAAATAAACAATAAAACAAAGAAGCAGAAAAGAGAAGAGATACAAAAGTTACACGTAATCACAATCAGAAAGCCAGTCAGATTGCAGAGCTTGTAACTGCTCTCTGGCCCACCAGTATCTATCGTCAATGTTAACAGAGACAGAACGGCAAATCTCCAGGTGCTCAGCATTCATTAGGGAATTCTCCCTGCACAAAACACTATTTGGAGAGGGAAGGACCTTAGATCCAAACCCATAGCATTTTACAAATGAAAGCAGCGTGTGACGAGCAATTAAGTTTAATTACGTAATATCTGAAGTTCAATATAAAAATTCCTTCAGATTATCTCAAAGGAAAAATCTATAGAAATAAAATCTACGGATTAAGGCTATTATACGATAAAATCCCCCGACCAATTCGAAGCTGAAATATTCCTCACTGAATTAGTCACTTATACAAGAGATGAAATATGTAAGCACATTTCATCAGGTTGCAGTCAAAGGTCATTTATTGCCGAAAAATAAGAGAATGTCAACATTAAATATTCGTCATAAATCCATGGAGAGAAATACTAAATTACTATAGAAAGAGATTTAACCTCTTTTTTTGTGTACAGTGACGTCTTAAGACTTCCTGAAACTCCAGGCTTTTATGCAACAGTAGGGCCCAATCGCGACCTTTTTGAGTAGACATTATCTAGTGTTGTCAAGTACACTTATAAACGGTAACCCATAATAAATAAATTTATGTGACTCACAAACCGACTCTACCGACAGCCGCCTTACAACTAATTGAGTAATGATGTTGTATGGTGGTAGGCCTAGATCTAGACACGAACAACGGACATGACGTAATAATGTAGTCTTGCCACTATTTCCAGTTAGTATATAGTTCGAAATAATTAATTTTTAGAGTTGAATATTCCAGAATTAAAGTTTAACGACAAAAATTATTTAGATTAATATCTTTTTGAGGCCGATACCCTAGGCCCGGGCCTAGTTGCACCGTGTCTTATAATTTCCCTGTTTACAAAGTACCTATATGGTTGTGGTAGCCTAGAGGTCAAAGTAACGGCCTCGTGGCCGGCGTGTCATAAGTTCGAGCCTAGAACTGCTGAAGACCCACCGTGCAGAGAGGCCTGATGCACGTTAAATATGTCGAGGCTCAAACGTCCTCCCGTTGGTGTGGTGTGTAAGTTAGGAGAAGGGGATACCAACTCAGGTACCATCCTCGTCACTTGACCATGGTTCAAAATTATGAGGTCCGTCGCCAAACGCCCTCGAGTAGCTGAATAGTGCGACATTAATATTCACTCACTCATATAGTACCTATTTTTGTGTGTTAGAAATTGGATTTTGCAATAGGAGCCTCAATACTGATGCTGATCGGTTTTACTACTTTTTTAAGTTAACATCACGTGATGCGCAAATTGTTTCTCTTTCTGATAAAACTTATTCTCTATGCTCCAAACGTATCATCATGTTTCTTTTTTGCACTTTTCTTAAAAAGGTATGGTTAATTTTTATGAATTCCGTATAAGAATTTTAGCC
This sequence comes from Trichonephila clavata, assembly GCA_019973975.1. NCBI lineage: Eukaryota > Metazoa > Arthropoda > Arachnida > Araneae > Nephilidae > Trichonephila > Trichonephila clavata. The sequence goes on along the minus strand of BMAO01014561.1, from coordinate 93,903 downwards.
TTACACACAATTAATGAAGTCTTGACGGAACATCTGTCATTTCTATAAGAAATAAAACTTTCATTAAAATTTCTAATACATTAAATCAATCTATAACTGTAGCTCTTGTATTGAATAATATTCTTATAAAAACTATATCTATGGAATTAATTTTAATAGAACTAATTGGTTTCCTGGTGATTTTATTTTACACATACTTATGCATTTTCACATTCATAAAAGAAAGGGTCCGTGAGTGGGAGTTAGTGTGACATTCATATTACTAACAAAAAGTTGGCATGGTGTAGAAGTTTGGACATTGGGGTGTCAAATCAGTTTCTCTCGTCACTTGACATAGGCTCAGTTTTACGAATTCCGTGTCAAATAGCCTTCGTGTTACTTCGTAGAGCAGCGTTAATTAAAACAATCGATCTCTCTCTCTCTCTTTGTAATATTTTGCCAAATTTTAAATACGATTTTTAAAAAAATCAGCTGTAGCATATACTAAGGAACATTTGTAAAAAAATCATGATATTTCTTAGTCCCCATAGTGCAAAGTTATGAACATTGAAAACTGTGTGAAACAACATCCGGCTAAATGACCGTCTTTAATGCTGCATTGTCCAGATTTGTGATGATTGCCCCTCTTAGCGGAATTTTGATCTGAGATGAAAAGCTTTTGAAGTGCTAAAATAGCCTGCTCGAATAGTCCCTTCGTATTATTTTGGTGTTGGCAAGGTTTGAAAAAAAGAGACATTCTTTTCAGATAAAAACCAGTTATGAAACTAAAGTGTTTTTAGTTTTTGTCATAATCCGATGACTGAACATACTTTTTCATTCTCACTGTGATTTAGTGGACACGCTTTTTTTTTGGGGGGTTTCCCTAGATATGTTAAGTCTTGGATACTGTGCCTTTTGAAATACTAAACACTTGGGCTACATTGTGTGCTTACGGAAGCATCCATTCTACTTATTTTGCTCACATTTGAATTCTATGAGCTCCAACATAATGTAATCACAACAGCACAGGCCAATGATAGAGAGATTAGACAATGAATGAAGCTAACAATGGATAGAGGAGTAAATTAGCAATTAGAACATCTCTACCTGCAGACACGGGTAGAATAATCTCAATCCAAGCATACACTTTCATGAAGTGTTTCCATATTTTTGCCTAATATTTTAATGCAATAAACTAATTACTACTCTGCATATAATGAACAAGAGGGGACGTTTGAATAATCCATCTAATGCCTACTCAATTAATATAAAACTTAAATTTTACATTTTACATGTAAAAATCAAAAATTTAATAAATAAAAAGTTTAAAATATTAAATTAAAGTTATTTCAAATTATTACAACATTATTTTATTTATGAAAGGGTATTAGTTTTATTTATAACTGGATATTAATTAGCTAGAAATTAATTAGCAATAATTAATCTTTTGTGTATTGAAATAAAATTCCTGTGACTATATCGTATATTGTAGGTAAAATTCATTATATACCTTTGCTCTGATGATATATTTACTCTTAAGATATGTTATTTTCCTATATTAGTACTTTACAGATGATGGTGGTTTGCTGATGTTGTTGCCATTCCTGCTGAAACAACACCGAGTGTGGAAAAACTGCAAACTACGGATTTTCACCATTGCCCGTATCCTTTGCACAGAAAATAAAATCGATATTATGATCTAAATTAAGATCATTAAAAAACTAAATGTCAAAAATTAGCGTTCTTAAAATACGTTTGGTTATACAGATATCTGCCTAATATATGAATATATATAAAAAAAAATATTTTTCAGCGTCACAGAATTTTACTTCTAGAGAAGTTTGTTTTCATAAAGTATTTTGATTTCTAGAACATTGGATACTTAATTTTTTACAAATTAGTTAAATTTATTTCGTAAATTGTTAACTGGCCTTAAAAATTTAGAATTTAGTTTGAATTTCGTAAACATTACCCTAATATGCACTCACACATACATATATATTTGAAAAATTGTTTAAAATATAAATGATACTATAATATATTAGTGACTATTTTATTACAAGACATAGATATATTTATTATGAAAGAAAAATATCGTAATTATTACAGTATTAACCACAATATAATATAACAAATATATCATTTCGCAAGGTAATAAACGATTTATTAAAAAAATTACTGTAGATAAGTAATCTCTTATAAATGTAAAAATACTTATTAGAATAAATAAGTAATTCTTTTTCATTTATTTGATCAGTCCCTGAAGTAGTTTTGTTACGTGCGGCGCGTGTGTTGTTATATATATATACATATAACTTAAGTGTAATTTTATCTTTATATAATTAATTTGTGTTAAATAGTAATAATTTATCATTTTAAGTTTTTTTAATCATTTTTTCGTTATATTCTTCTTTTACTCACCAATTAACAGAGCTGGAAGACAACAGCATTCAAATGAAGAAGGATTTGTCAACTTTCTTATATCACCTGCGAATTACTGCAGAGGTTGAAGTAGTCGAAATGGTAATATATTATGATTTTTTGTTAAATAATCCTTTTTTTAAAATACTTAGCTGTTATATTTTTTATCTGAAAGTAATGAGTTTTCTTTTTTACAATATCATTTTTATACATATATTCTTATATATAAATGCTTTTCTTTTAATAGTAATAAATTTTTTTTAAAAATTTCCGACACTTTTAAAGCGTTTACAAATGCAACGAAAACAAAAATTCAGCAATAATTTTGAGAGAAAAAAACATTAAATAATTTATTTATGATTAGTTATCTAAATTATTCAATCGTCATAAATATGCACACATTTCCCTTTTAGGTGGATACTGATATATCAGCTTACACATATGAGCGCACACTTATGATGGAACAAAGGTCCCAAATGTTGAAACACTTGAAGCAAAGGAGGGGAACCTTGACTGTGGTAAGAAACAATTTTCGACGAATAATAGAAATTTACTTCAAGAATTATTCCACTGATTTATTCATGACCCCCATGGATATTGGGAATTTCTATATTTTAACATAGTTTACAAATTATCTCTAGCTGCATTAAATAGCAAAAGCAGTTTTCATTAAATGTAATTTTCTATCAAATGAATTGAAAAATGATTCAAAACGAAAAAGACACTGCAGTTTTAATCTAATAAGTTTAGAGAAGACAAAAAAAGGGGTTAAAAACAATGTATTGCCAAAATAAAATACGATCTCCCAAATTAAACTATTTTTAAACGAAAAAAGGTTTTTTTTTTCTTCATTGTAATTTCTTTATTTGTTCTTAATAATAAATAAAATCATGCCGAGTGTGTTGCCTATATAATCCGAAACTAAATCTTCAGTAAAGCATCACTTTATGCAATATCTACCGGGTATTTCTAAATGAGTATCGGAGTTTTGACGCTTTATAGTATTTATTACATATAACTTACAAGTATAATGCATACATTCAATGAAAGAGTTTTACCTAAAAGTTTACAAATGTTCAATGTGAGCCCCATTCGTCACACGGCACACATCAAGTCGATAGGCGAGTTCATCCCAAACTTTGTTCAGTGTGTCTGAGGCAATTCTTGCGACAGCTACTTCAATCCTGTTTCTTAAGTCTGGAAGATCAGCTGGTAGCGGAGGAACGTACGCACAATCCTTAATGAACCCCTACATATAAAAATCACATGGCGTCAGATCGGGTGAACGTGGAGGCCATGCGAAACAAGCTTTATCGGGAGGCCCTTTACGACCAATCCATTGGTTGGGTCAGTGATGTTCAACCAATCGATTACTGAGAGATATCAGTGAGGCGGTGCATTATCTTGCTGCCAAATGAAGTTATCTGGTTCACTTTCTTTCCAATTGAGGAAATAGCCATAGTTGTAGAGCATCAAGATAGGCAGAACCAGTTACAATTGGTTCTTCGAAAACGAAAGTCCATACTCTTTCCGCCGAGATATGGCACAAAAAAAGATTCAATTTAGGTGTCTCGTTGCAATTCCAGCACCTCGTGAGGATTTTCTAAGCTCTAGATGCGAGCATTATGAGTGTCCACATGTCCATTGAGGTGAAACGTTGATTCATCACTGAATACGAAATAATCCATAAAATTTTCGTTAGCATACATCAACATGTTGTTTGCGAATTTGGCGCGTAAACGATAGTTTGTCGATTTTAGAGCTTGTAGCAACTGCAGATGATAAGGATGTCGTTCTAAACGTTTGCGTAAAACTTTCCAAATAGCCGGCACTGGCATTGCTAATTCACAACTTGCGTGCCGAACTTATTTCTTTGAGCTACGCAAGAAAGAGTTCCTCACACGAGAAACACTCTCTTAACCAAGCCTTGGTCGTCCCGTACTTTTCCCTTTACAAAGACAGCCAGTTGTTTCAAACTGAAGATACCATCTACGAATGTTATTATCGTTTGGAGGTTGACAACCGAACTTAATACGGAGCGCTCGTTGCACAGTAATAGCAGATTCTGTCTTTGCAAACTGGAGTACACAAAACGCTTTCTGTTCACTAGTTGCCATTTTCCTCCAAGCGCGCTGATCGGCGAGAAGGGGGGGATTAGCATACGCTTCGCGTGCCCGCACACACATGCCAGCAAACAAAACTGTTTCAGTTGCTCTTTCATTCGATGTATGAGTCATACTAATATGCTATATGTAATAAATACTATAAAGAGTTAAAACTCCGATATTCTTTTAGAAACACCCGGTATTTATGGTCGATTTCGATGCATCATAATTTGATTTAATCTATTTAATTTTCCCGCGTGATTGATAGTTCTTGCTGTTTAAATCTTATTCGGAAACAAAAACAGAACTGATTTGCAAGTTTAATTTTTGATTAATTTCACATTATTTTTAAAATTACATAACATATTAAATGAACGAGGAGTTGGAAGGTATTTCCTTTTTTAAAAAAAAATTACAGAATTTTCATAAGTGCTTGCATAAAATCTGTTGAAAGAAGCCTATTGAATGAGGTAAAAAGTATTTCCCTTTCTTTAAAATTACACAACAGAATTTTCATAAGTGTGTGTATAAAATCTGTTGAAAGAAGTTTATTGAATATAGTAAAAAAAAAATTCAACGTTATGTGTCACGAGTCATTATTATGTTCGAATTTCATTTGTATCGATTGCTGCTGTTTCATTGGCTAAAATCATGGCAATCATATGATAAATGCAAACACATGTTCTTTGCTTGATTCAAAACTGGCATTATATTCGTACTTTTTGTTCAACATGTAAAATTTCGAATTTTATAAAGACGTTTAAAGGTTGAAATTCTTCAAGAAGTTTTTCTAAATTTAAAAAAAAAATTCTTACATTATACGAGTATTTTTAAATCAAGTTCATTCTGTGTACCTATGTGCGTAATTATTGTTGACAAATATGTGCATCTTTAAAAGAAATTTCCGCAAAAAAGCAAAAATTGACAACAGCGAAGCACATGAACTAATTGACTGGAAACACGTGATTTCCGTTATCATGTAACTATTACATCACATGAGTTTACTCATAGTTATACAGAATTTCGAATTTTTGTTGTATATGTGTATGAGGTTAAGTATACAAACATCTCAAAATATAATTGTGATTATGCAAATAGTAGTTGATCCGGTAATAAAATATTACAGTACTTCTCCATAGTTTTACTCCTTTTTTAAGAGAAGAAAGCTATTAAAAATCTTTTCTATATCTCATAGCCTTAAATGTTGTTCGTGATTTATTATAGTGTACCTTTTTTTCAGTTATTAAATCAATCTTTTACTTCACTTCAGGTGCAAACCATCAAAGACAGCGCGAACACACCCTCTTCCAAACCCAACAAAGTGCAGTTTATCGAGATGCCAGATCAAGACGCGGATCTGGTTGACGTGGATGCGAGCGAGACATCGCCCTCAAAGGAAGACAAAAGCCCACCTAACGAGAAAGGGTCCCCGCCGGCACTGGCACCTTCCATCTCGATTGATGCATGCGAGGAACCACCCGCAGAAAATGATATTAAGGCTGTTGCCGAACCTGAGAAGCCTCAAGATGGCAAAATGCTGTTGGCAAAACCGTAAGTGGTGTTTTTCAAAATTCAGATAAAAGAAATTTAAGAAAAAGATTTTAAATTTATCGTAACAAAGTTAATTAACTTCTTATCATTTAAAGTTTTACGAAATATGTAATATAATACCAAATTGTTGCGCTGTTAATACAAACAAAAATAAGAACTTTTCATACAAATAAATTCGTATTTAAAAAAAATTCAGAACCCTCAGACTTGTTTAACTACGGAGAAGTTCCGTGAGAGCTAGGTAGGGCTTAGGGCATCAAGTCTTAGTGCTTCCTAAATAGTTGCACCGAAATCACAACAAAGTTAATTTGTTATCAGTGCGCTATCCGCCAACAGCCTATTTGGCATGATTAGAATCACACCAAGTAGGCCTTGGACGAAATGTAGTTTTTTCCAAGATGGGCGACTAGAATTTTTAAAAAATGGATTGTAAAGAATTTTAAAAATGATTGAAATTCAAACAGGTAAAAATAGTAGAATTACAGTTAGAATTTCTAGAAAAAGTGCCAAAAAATTAATTTAAAAAAGTATCAAAACTATTTGGTTTATAAACTATTTAATTATCCAGGAAATGGACAGTAAATGAAAATTTACCCACAAATTCCAAAATTATTATTTTTTCTAAAGATAATAGTTTCCGTTCGAGCGAGCGTATGGTTTTTCCTTGTGTTTTAATACGAATTTTATGTTATTCGCCCATCATAACTACCAGATACCTAAAAAAAAATTTTTACTTTTGTCTAAAAAATTTTTTTCTTTTTTTGTTAAGAATATATTTTGTTTTTGTTTTTGCTTCATTTTTATTTTACTCTTCGCTTTAAGTCGTGTTTTGAAAACGACAAAGACTTAAGCGTAGGATCGGCAAAATGCTAAATCTAGCTCTAATGATGACCATATCACCATGCCAATTCGCTACTATCGCGATGGTGGAAGTAGTGAATCGTCGTCTCGTGCATATCAATTGTCTCGTCGTGCGTGCTTTGTTGCATAGGTTATTATAACAGCAGATGGAGCTGAGCTATAACAAATATAACAAAAATGCACAAATTCTTTTCAATTTTTTTTTTTTTTTTTTTTTGTTATTGCTTTGACTATAAATCTGCGTCACTAAATTTTCTCGGATAAGTTATTACTTATTGATAATGGCTCAAAAAACTCATGGTAATGTTGCAGAGCATATAAAAGATTATGGATGTTATAGCTTATTCGACAACTCTGCGCTGGATTTGATGCACACGGGCCAGTTCAGCGTAGTCATTTGATAAGTTTTAAAAACACATCATTAAAAGCAATGTATTGACAAATTGTACATTTGAATACTTTAAAAATAATGTGTCAAATTTTACCAAATATAGGCGCTAATTATGTTATAATGCCGAAAATATGCCTGGACGTTACAATGGTATGCAGTAAAAAATTTTAAAAGTAAATCCCTTTGTATTACATGTTTCTTGCTCATCAGTTCTCTCAATCTAGTAGGTCGAAGTGTCGTCGATGACGTCAGTTGTTTTTTTTCCCCAAAATATTCCATAATATATATATACTGCATTTTTTTTTCGGCTTCGACAAATTGGTGGCAGACATTAAAAGATCATTTGGAGAATGAAAATATGTTGAAAAGTTTATCAGACAAACTCACACTAAAGCAACTACACCTATTTCAGAAGCATTTAAAAAATTATAAATGCTTCAGATGCTATTTCTGTGGGAAACAAACAAAAGGGAAAACCAGAAGAGAAGCAAGTAGCCCGTTAAACAAACTGCAAAAATTAAGGTTAATACCCTAGACAACACCAAAAATGCTTCGGGCTCAAAAATAGTTTATTATGAAGTATTTTGGCCCGCTAAACACGAAAATCACCATAAAAACACCAGGTTAGCTCTTGTTTTCAAGAATCAGAACTCTTCCTTACTCATAAAGCTGTATTTTCACTCATCTTTACTTTCTGTGTATAATCTTTGTGATGTTCATTTGAGCGGGTAGATGGAAGTACTTGCCTCAGGATCGATTTTTTAATTTTATTGAAAGGCGTATAATAGCGCCACCTCTTCATGTGTGTTTTGAATGTAACCTAGAGCATCAGTAGAACAAAGAATAGACAACAGTGCGCGATTCAAGTGACATTTTTTTTTTCGACTTGCAACTCAAGGTAAATAAATTAATTCAACTATATTTAGATATGAAAGACTGCTTGTACCAGTTACCGTGGAAAAGCCACGTCGTACCAGAAAGTGTTAAAAAGCAGTTTCACTTAAATAGATCAGCCAAATTTTTCCATTTTCTGCATTCAGCTCAGAATAACACAGACAACTTTTGTTACGTTTGTGATGAAATGACTTTTGTAGCCCAGAAGCGAACCATCAGCCTAGTTGTAAAGACAGCTTACTTTCTTTACCTCGGAGTGAAAGTTGGTGAACAGGATAAACCATGGACCCCACACGTATGTCGTAACTCTTGCTCAGTGAGACTGCGAGAGTGGCTGGGTGAGAAAAAACGTGCAATACAGTTTGTTGTACTCATGGTTTGGCGTGAGCCAACTAACCATGTCGGCAATTGTTATTTCTGTATGACACCCTCCATGAACATGGGTTGGTCAAGAGATAAGAAAGACCGTTTGTGTGTGTGCAGTATCCATGCATTCCATCAGCCATTCAGTCGGTTTCTCACTCAGCTGATATGCTAATTCCTGACCCACCTAAAAAGTATGAGATTGTATAGGATTATGTTGAAGAAGAATTCATTAAACCTGGGATATCCCATGACCCAGATTTCGAGACAGAAGATTTGAATGAACCCCACAGACTAAATTAAGCATAATTGAGTGACCTCGTAAGAGAACTTAACTTGCCAAAGCAGAAGGCAAAGCTTCTGACATCCAGTCTGCGACAATGGAATTTACTCCTACTAGGCATCAAGATTACAGAGCTGGTGAAAAAGAATCTTCTTCGCATTTATTTAAGAAAAAACACGTGATTGCATTGAAGTCAACGGCTTGATGAATCTCATGAACATAAGTTATGATCCAAATAACTGGAAGTTGTTTATAGACTCTTCCAGCAGTATTATTACACAACGGCAACATTCTTCCTTCCATTCCCATCGGACATTCCGTTCACGTGAAGGAAACTTATGTAAATGTGATATAACTTCTAGAATTAATAAAATACGAAAATCATAATTGCATATTTGTGGAAAGTCATTGCTTTACTCATGGGAATGCAGTTATGCTATACCAAGTACAGTTGTGTTCTGTATTTGGGGGACAGTAGAGATCGAAAATCGCACTACATACAAGACAATTGGCCGTCCAGAAATCTGAAATCCCGTGACAGAAATATTTCAAATGATTCTCTAGTAAACCTAAATGATATTATACTTTCACCCCTGCACATTAAGCTGAAATCCATGAACAAAGATGGAGAGGCTTTCCAATACCTTGGATCGAAATTACCAAGATTGAGTGATGCAAAGATTAAGGAGAGAATCTCCATGGGCCGTCAAATACACAAAATCATGAAGGACCCCACTTTGGATCAAATTCCGGAAGGAAAAGTGAAAGCAACCTGTGTGGGAAGCCTTTAAAAGTAAGATACGAGGATTTCTAGGCAGCACAAAAGATGAGAACTATCAACAGTGTGTGAAAGAACTCCTACAAAAGTTCCATGACCTAGGGTGCAATATGTCTCTAAAGATCTATTTTTTACATTCCCATCTTGATTTTTTTTCCCTTCAGAAGAGTGGAGCTGAAAGGTTTCATTGAGATATCGCAGCAATGGAACGCATATATCGGGATCGTTGAGATGAGTCAATACTCGCAGACTACTGCTGGACAGTTATAAGGGATAATCAGACGTCGACATGCAAGTGGCAATCCAAAAGGAAATGTTCACAGGCTATAGACTAAAAAATACTATTGATTTCTGATATGAACGCTTTTTCTTGAAACATGACTTATTGTACTGTATATTTAAAAAAAGTATAAATAATTCATTTACTATTGTTTTTTTTTTATTCTATCCAAAGTGTTTTCGCTTATTACTTTTCCATAAATTGATGGATGGGCTGTGGTATATCTTAAAAACAAGAGCTAATAAATAAATTTCATTTACATATTGGTTTTTTTAATCCAAAATTAGTAAGAATAGGCTATTTAAAACTAGGAAACAGACAAAAAGTTGTTTTTCGCTGCCTAGTGTACTTATGTTGGCCATGTAAGATGCAATTCTGAAAAACTTACGAAATTAGAAATGCTTAGGAAATCAAGGGGTTTAATGAAGGCACTAAATAGAACCATTTATACAATGCAAATTATGACTATAGTAGAGAGTTTTCGTGACCGACGTGGTTGTACTGGAGCCGTGAGTTCGAGCACGTCCCATTAAAAAAACCCTTGAATAGTGGGGATGATGCATGTTGCATCCATCGAGGTTCAAAGTCATTACACTGGCGTGGTGTGCAAGTTTAGAGAGTAAGGTGCTCTCCTCGTCATTCAATTATAGTTCAAAATTACGAGATTCGTCTCAATAGTTCTTTTAACAAACAATCAATTAGCTATGTAAATCATACAATAAGTAATATGGGCTAAATTTCATATTTGTTAAGAAATAACAATTAAAAATATTATATAACGTGTTACTATTCATATATTATTATTATATTACAAAATTAATGCGAGTTGATCTAGTAATATAAATCATTAATGCTTCAAAATTAATATTGAAATAATGTTAATTTTCACATAAAAGTTTAGTTTTTAAAAAGTTTTTTTTAGTTATTTTGTTTTCGTATTTCATTGTCTTATTTCCTTTTAGGGATGAGGCAAACGTTCGACGTATGCACACTGCAGTAAAACTGAATGAAGTAATTACAAATAAATCGCAAGACGCTCAACTTGTTGTTATTAATCTACCAGGCCCTCCAAAAATCAAAGCCGGAGAAGAAAACTGTATCCTTTTATATTTAGTAAATGATTTCAAAAGATGTATGAGGAACGTTCCGAAAGTACATCTCATTTTTTTTTTCACACGAAAACTTAATTGCCAAAATACACTTTAAAACACCATGAGATCATAAAATACACATCTTGCACTATTTTTTGACATAGTCATGACCGACCCTTTCTGGTAAAACCCGGTGTCCTCCGATGCAAGAAATTGCACAACTCGTTCCACTTCAGCACTGATTAGGAAGTCACGTCCCAGTAGTGCGATTTTCAATGCAGGATACAGGTGGAAAACCGCTGGAGCAAAGTGATTTTCATTCGTGGAGAAATGTGGAGGGATACCCACTTCGACCTTTATCTTCTACAGTCTGTCTTCCTTCTCTGAACATGCAACACCAGCAACCAACTATTTGACGAGACATCGCCTCTTCGTATACACGGTCAGCAAGCGTTCATGGATGACGAAAACACTAGTCCCATGTGCCCATTCATATCAGATAAAAGCATGAACTTCCATTGGCGACCACGAATCTGCAAACGTCTGCCTGCCATCGGGATTTGTATTCAAATAACCTCGGGCACGCCGGTCTGCTGCTACTCTCTTTTCTTCAGCGTTCTGCGCATATGTCATTCCTCCTACCCTGAGATGCTCTTTCCGTCGTTGAACCAGCAACAGATGTGGTTCCTTTCGGACGATTGCTTCTTTCACCAGGTGTATCATCTTCACTTTAAAAAAAAAGTAATAATAACGAAACTTACTTTCGGAACGTCCCTCGCAATAATTCTGCTATATTTAAAGCAACTCGTGCATTTTTGAAAATGTCCTGAAAGCTGTTAAAATTACAAAATCAGTTGATTTTTCAATCCGGAAACGAAATAATTAGCTCTTACCAAAGCATACTTATCACATTATTTTTCTCTTTTAAAGGCTAAGCATCAACTGAAATGTCGTCTCAGTCATCCAATTAAGATTCAAAGTTACGAGGTTTTCATCTGCTAGAGCGACTTAAATTTAAAGCCTAAAAGTAGAATTGCAATTTGAACAGATGTTCGAATTGTTTGTTTATAGCAGGATATTTATAAAAATTAAGTCCTAGTGCAATAAGAATAACCAATTAACAAAATCGAACAAAGGAAGAATAAATATTCAACTCAAATAACAATTTCAAAATGTTTTCTATCGTAATTATGATACACTTTTTTCCCATTCAAACGTTAAAAACAAATTATTACATTACTCTAAATTCTTTTTTCTCCTAATAGTTCAAACCAACTTATTAATTGCATTTTAAATCTTTTATAAGTTAGTTTTTGATAAATAACAATTAATGAAAAAAATTTTAGGTATTCAAGATAGAATTATATTTACTTCAATCCCATAATGCAGTATTACAAACATTCAGCTCTTTGTCATTTTTCCTAATTTCGAAAATTCTTATCACAATTACTTTAAAAAAAATGTTAGTGCAACAGGAAAAAAAATACTAAAGCGGTCTAGAACAGATTAAATCTCTACTTCCACAATCAGTTCTTGAGAAATAAATTATGCATTATAAGAAGCAAGATTCTGTAAAGTAAAATTTTAATCGAATAAAAAAAACATTACAACATTCGAATGTTACGCAAAAAACTTGAAAAGATTAGTTTTTTTTTAATTAAAAAAAAATAATAATTAGCTCTTCTACAGTGTTAATGAAAATGAATGAGATTTAAAGTATCCAAGAAATATCAAATCAATTCTCTCAAAAATATCGGAAAAATGTATTTCTGCAATAATGCTAATTTTTCTACCGCTCATTTATTTCCTATCTCCAAAATTACACTTCTGCAACATAAATAAAAAAAATTCTTCGTTCTGTTGAAATATTAAACACTCTTTACCAATCCCTATACTACACTTTAACCCAATAGGAGAGACAACGTTATAATCCCCCCTCCAAGTTTTAAAACCCATAATTTTTCAGATTCCAAGTAAACAAAACTCTAATACCGAAGTATTAGATAACATATATATATATATATATAACTTTGTTCAAATTAAATTTCCTTAACAAATTATAGATATGGAATTTATTGAAGTGCTCACTGAGGGACTGGAGAGAGTGCTGATGGTACGGGGTGGAGGTAGGGAAGTCATCACAATCTACTCCTGAAGCTCCAGAAACCGACGACATCTGCAGAGGCAGATGATAATACGGGTGAGCGTCTCATTCTTCAAAAAAAAAAAGGAATAATAATAATAATAAAACAAGCAGCTGCCTAGCCTAAACCATGGATGCACTATCTGTTTTACTGTTTCAATAACATAGCAAAAAGTTACGTTTTGTTCTTCAAGAAAGTCTTACTCCTACCTGATTTCATTTCATAATAGCGTTGTAGCATATGATCTGATCTTATTTGAGCAGCTTGGATTATTCAGAACTGAACTTCGTGCAAAAATCTAAAATCCCTCTTCATAATTTCTAAAAAAAAAAAGAATTTTGCATATGCTTTAAATTTTGAAATATTGGTTCTTGAAGAAAAGATCTGCAATTGCTTTCTTTCGATTCATTTTTGTTTGAAGTGTGCAAAGATGAAAATGTTTTGAAAAAGAAGTTTTTAATAGTTTTAGTGGAGAGATTGACAAATATATAACGATGCATGATGGAAGGTAAAATAAATTTTAACGAGTTTCACGCAAATAAATAGATATATATATTTAAAAAAATATTCGGATCATGTTACTTTATACTTTGAACACTTTCAAAGCTTTCATATTTGCATACTGGAACAAAAATAAGGATTTAATAGTGCCAATAAAAAAAGTATCTTCAAAAGACTGAATAGATAAACTTACTCATAAGATCAAATGCACTAACAATTCCACAACAAATTGTTTCTACATTTAACTTTATTTCTTAAATAAGTCATCCATGATAGACATTTCATACATGTACTTCTTTAAGTTGTCACAATATCATATTCTACTTTAGCATTAATTCTGTTTATCTTAAAACTATACTACTTCTCCTTCAGTTTACATCAAGCTGAATAATTCATGTTTATCAAATGAAAAGTTAAACTCACTTTTGAAATCTTGCTGTGTCTGATCTTTCATCTCACTTTGTACATATGTATTATTCTTAGATATTACCTAGACGCCTGGAAACCAGAAGCTTTTTATACACTTACCTGTTATTCGGTGTTTTGTTACCTAGTCAAATAACTTTATATTTATTGTTCACATATTGTTATTGTTTTGTTACATCTCAATCTAGTCATTTAACTTGCCAAATTACCTGTGTTTCAAATTTATGTGTGTTGTTCACTTATATGCTAGTCTTCACAAGATTCACAAAGCTTAAATATCCCTTTTGTGTGTTGGTTTCATACATATTTTAGAATAAAATAAGGAATGTTGTTACATGTATACTTAAGATTATATTTGTTCAACTCCTAATATTGTAAGGCGAGCAAATTAAATGTTGTTGTTATTATAGTATTACAATTTACAGTTTTGATAAAGAAAGATATATGCTCAGTTTGTAAGAAAGGAATATAAAAATTAGCTCTTTATGATGATATTCAAAATCATTAAGTAGGAAAGCTTGTTTATTTTTCAAAATTGAATTCAATGCTATTTCAAAACATTGTGTTACAGAAAATGGATGATATTGCAGTTGTATGTTGTATAATTTCAGCATATTCTTTTTTAATTAAAAGAATCTTAAGTACATTTTTAATATGAACAAGCCATTCAGAACTGTTAAATCTTTTTACAAATGTGATAAAATTAGATTCATTAGATTTTTAAATTTAGGCTGGTCTTTCTTTGTGCTTTATATTTCTAATTTTTTCAAATACTTCTAATATTAAATTTGATCTTGGTAGTTGTTTTTGCTCTTAAGAAATTCAAACTAGAAATTCTTATTTTAAATGTATTACAATATATTTAGTTTAAATATATATATTACAGGATACAGTTAACACATTATTAGTTATAGAATTCAGAATTAGTGCCAAAAGATAATCTTTTTAAGATGAAAAGTGTAAATTCAAAAGCATTGTCAAGTAATATCAAGTACTTAAGAGATTTTTCATTTTTGAAAATTAAACTGTCATTAATAAGTAGTTGTTTTACAGTTTTAATAATTAGTAAACTAAATATAATTTTTGTGGAATAAAATTAGCTCTTTACTATAACAGTTAAGCTCATGACAATTAAAACTAGATTTTTATTAAGTATAACAACTATATTCAGATTAAAATAGTTTCAAAAAGTTAAATTTTAATTATTTGCATTCAGTTATTTATTAACTTTTTTATATTTATAAAATTTAATTTTAATTACAATGTGATTCTAACATTTAATATTATTTATGAATTGTTTCTTTTTTTTAAAAAAAAGTAAATACTCTATAAAATATCATAAATATATTAATTCCTTTAAATATTCATTCAAACTAAATCAATTTTAAAACAATTAAACTATTTATACAATAAATTAGAATAGACTGAATAAAAAAAAAATTTTAAATTCTCATAATCATCTATCAAAAAAATGAGTTTTATTTAATACTCCTACACATTTGCGATAAAAGGCAGCTACTACATAAAAATGAACTTGAAAAGCAGAAAGTTAAAATATATAAATACAATTAATTCAAAAAAGGGTAAAAAAAATTGCAGACTTTCCAATGGTTTACCATCATTTACCAACAAAATGAATTTTGATAAGAATTCTCTGATTATGATTAAAATTACTTTATCCAAATTGTTTTTCTAAAATTCAACTTTAATGTAAACACATCTATCCATTCCAATAGAAAAAATAAGAAATTAAAATAAAAATTTAAATGTTACATGACTATAAGTACATTACATAAGCAATTTTTTTAAAAAAACATCAAATCCAAAGTAAATTTGGCTAAATATTTTTATTAATTACATACTTGAATATAACAACTCAAAAAAATATTTGATAATTCTATTATAATTTTTTAATGAGAATTACTTGACAATTATTTTGGAACAAAGTAAAATATGTGCTTTGATTGCAAGAAAATGTGCGATTCAGAAGCAATTATTTTTGCGTGGAATCACTGATACGCTGAAATATGATGAAATACATACAGTAAACTCACTTAATAGTGAATTTTTTTTGGGAGAAAACAAATTTTACAGTTGAGACTTATAAGCCAATGTGAAATTTGTTACAGAGAAATTTTCAATAAGTATACTAATTAAATTAAGAATTCTAAAAATTCATAACATTGTTAGTTAACTGTATGTAACTCTTATTCTCAAGAATTATTGTATTTGAAAGACCCTTGGAGAATGCTTTTTATGTATTTTACTCAATTTTATAAGGCGTTAAGATATGGATGTTAAGTAAAAGCCAATATAAAGAGTTACACTACAATAAATTTCTATAGAAAGTTGATTGTAAAGTTTTATCCACTTGAGCACTTCTATTGCTGTTAGGGTAATTTGTGATGTATTTATACTGTTGATGTAGACATTTAAAAAAAGTTATAGAGTATGAAATTTGTGAGATGTGCTAGGGTTCGGTGCTAAAGTGTACTTTGATGCAAAAGGCAATCTAGAAGTTATTGCATTATTTTACAGAGTTTTAAGAAAAGATTATTTATTATAAAGTTGAAATGTTATTATGACATGGAAATTTTATCCGAATTTATTAATTTACAGTTTAAATTTTCAGCTGAAAAAGTTTACATTAAAAAAGATCAAAGATGAACCTGTAAATTCTAAAAAGTATTCAATACAATATTAATAAATAAAAGTGTAAAATTTGGATCAAATGAAAAACCACAATCAGTTGATAATGATTTAAAAATAACATACAATTGGCAAAAATTATGTTGATTCAACAATTTGAGCATGATATATAATCTATGCATTAACTATTAAGTTTTTTGATATATCATATAAATAAAATACTTTGAATAAAATTACAGCTAAAAACAAAATTGAAAAAAGAGTTTCAATGATTTTATAGTATTAATTTAAATCTAAAAGTTATTTTTAAATATTTTATTTCTATAAAATTTCTATTTTTAGAAGAAAAATAATTATTTAGGCAGCAGAATCAATTATAATGTAATGCATATTACAAATGCCAAATTTTATGGTTGAACTAATCACTGATGTGAAGGTTAAGATGGAATGCCAGCATATTTTTCCCAAGCAATAGGAAAACAAGCTTTGATCCATGGTACATTTCAAGAATGTAATCTCTTTTGACATAAATGTGTACCGAACCATTTAATTACCTTTCGTAGAGTGCAATAAAATTTTAATGTTTTTTCATATCTGTGTATTTATTGATTTTGTTAACATAAAAGGGGGAAAAATATATACTATATAACATTCATTTATTAAAATCATACACTAAAAAAACATGAATGTAAAATATATTAAAAGTTACAATTGGAACAATTTTAAGACACTAAACAACTTTTTTAAAACTATTACTTGAATTTCTTAATTTATGGTAATAAATATAAAATAAAACATAAATACATAAAATTCAAAAAATTTCATCAAATTTAATAATTTTTAATAATATTAAAAGTTTCAAACTTCTCATCATAGCAAAATTGACCAAACAAAGCTTCTAATATCCATGACTAAGTCATAAAAATATACAACAGCAGTAGTATATTTCTTTAACTCTAGAAGGAACTCGTACAGGATATTCAGAAAACTTTTTGCTACAAATTTACTTTTTTGCTGTATTCAACTTTTTTTTATTTTGTGCAAGTAAATTACACTTAAGAATACAACTTTATTTATATTAGTACAAATTTATAGTTTAATAAATTAGGTTGAAATAACAGAATTCATACTGATAAGTTTTGTAATTTAAAATACAAAAATTATACAAATTTGAAAAGCAATTACTTATTTGATGAAATAAATTATAAATTTAATCAATTTATAAAAACTGAAATTTTTTATCAAAATAGGCATAACATATACGCCCATTTCCTTTTCTTTTAACACAGTAAGAAGATATTCCTCAGAAAATCATGTAAAAAAAACATGCATATATGGTAAATTTTGGGATGTATTCCATAACTTTAAAAAGTCATGTAAAATGAAAACTCTAAATATTTTTTTTAAAAATGTGCAAAAAAAGTAATAATGAAATCTATGTTATTTATATATATCATGGAGAAAAGCAACTCACTCATCATATATCCGGAACTATTAGACCAACTTGAAATTTAGTTGATATGTTCCTGTCATGAAGTAGAGATCTGCTAAAAACGGATTTTGCAAAAATCAACCCCAAGAGGAGTTATAGATAAATATTCAAGTTTTTGAACTATTAGACCCACAAACTTGAAATCTGGTGGAGACGTTTCTTTAATTATGTAGAGGCCTGCTACAAAAAGGGTTTTGTGAAAATTGACCCCTAAGGGGCATTATGAAGTGTTAAGTGGCATTGTAGATAAATATTCCCATTCAGAAACTATTAGACCTACAAACTTGAAATCTGGTAAGCACATTCTTCCTTAGTGTATCATTAAAATTTAGACTATAAATACATACAACATGTAAAAATTCACATTGTAATTAAGAATAATACTAATAATAAACAACTATTAATTGCTACTTGATAGCAAATCTGAACACATTAATTATAAACTAGATAAAAAGTACTATCATCATCAGTGGATGTGTCCTCTTTGGTTCAAATGAAAAATTTCATTTGTTATTATAACGGCCTTTTTTTTTTTGTTATTACAAAGTTATTTGTTACCTTTTTAATCATAAAAGATTATCATCAACACAAATTTTACTGAAAATTTCACCTTCAAATTAAAAAAAAATTATTTGAATAGCAACTATTGGAACTTTATTGAAATTGCATCCTTTGAACTTAACACTTTAACACAAAATACAATTATACTGAAGAATGAAATGCTGTGTTTAAGTTGAAGTACAACAAAATAAAGAAAAAAAGTGATTACAAAATTCGGGAATTCTCCAGAATACAGAATAAAAAGGCCATGAAGTAGACCAAGTCACTCACACGTGTGAGCATAAAACGACAGTCTTCTGATTAAACAGACAAAATTAGAATTTAAAAAAACTTGAGGGGGGGGGGGTTCATGTTAGAACAAAAAAATTCATGTAAAAAAGTACTGTAAAATCTGGCATATAGCATGCACTTTTAACACAAAAAATTGGATTGAAATTTAGGGGTGCATGTTATATGCCTGGTTTGAAAACGAGAGCTTTAAAAATAAAAATAAATGAGCATAAAAAGTTTCTTCTACATATATCAATATGTTTATTTACAAGAAATGACATTTCTTATGAACTTAAAGGGTTGTAGTTCTAGAAATACTATTTTTTCTAAAGCTTTTGGGATAGTATCTTGGAAAAAAATGACTTCAAAACATAATATTACACCCTATATTTCATGAATGTTTGTAAAAAAGGGGTGTGCATTATACAGCAAATATACCTAAAAATCAAAAACTGTACGTTGAAAGTATAAGTGTGCATTATACACCAGATTTCATGGCAAGTGAACTGTGTTATTTCAAAATCATATAAAAAAAGAGTTGGGTGTTTATAAAAAAAATAAAATATATGGGTTACAAAAATTAAAAAGGTAACTAGACAATGTATTTGCAAAAAACAAAAATTGTTTTATAACATCCTGTATAACTAAGAATCTATAAAAATACAAGCTTTTGATTGATTAAATTTAAATTTGAATTACATTTTTTATATTGTTAATACTCTCATTATTTTCCTTAGATGAATCATTAAAGCATCTTTCTCATCACTAAATATATACACAAAAGCACACAAAAAAATTATAATTTTAAAATTTATTGAATTATTATAATGTAATATGAAGAACACATTCAATTTTCTTTTGTTCAAGAAATATATTTATTATAATAAACAGAACAAACAATCATTAAAAGGGAAAAGTGAAATTTCTTACTTTATTCTTCAATATATAAACTCATTCAAATTAATAATATGCACTAGCATGATATTTACAGATGAAACATTCATATGAGCAATTCAATATTTTTTTAATTTCACTGAGTTTTTTTAGTATCTTGTTCATTAACAATAATAGTTTTATCATCCTCTTTAGATCTCCACAACTTTTTAAGTTTTCTCTTCAGCTTAGCAATAAATGAGTTTTCTTTGTTATCTTCAATAGGCTGCAAGCTATAAAAATTAAAACAAGCATAAGAAAACATTAAACATTTACTTTTTAATAAATATTTAAATTTAATAAACAGTCTGTCAAAAAATATATAATTTTACAATAACAACATACCATAAGCAAAAATTTTTAATTAATTTTTAAAACAAGCATTCTGTACAAATTATGTCCAAAACATGCAGAAAATTTAAAATATATAAATATAATTTGAATTTTTCTTAATACAGGTAACACATTGATTCATTTTGAGATTAATACCTTTACAAAACAACAAAACTAAAGACAAATCTTACTGTTGAAATAGTCATCTATCAAAAAATACTGATTTTGAAATTAGGATAAGAATCACAATGTGTGACTTATTAACTTTTTGTTATAAACAAATATACTAAATCTAAACTTTTAGAATAAGAAAATTAAAATAAAATTTATGCACCATTTATAAATCTATTTCAGGATAATAAAAAACAATAATTTTTTATTAGATTTTTCCACTTATTTTAGTCACATTTGTTATTAATATCATGCATTTTTCATTATGCTTTCCAAAAGTATACAATACTGTTCTCCCAAACTGCTTCATATTAGAAATATTTTTTTAATTCTTTGTTCTGGCATATATCCTAGAGGCAACTAGACAACATTTATTATGCCTACTAATTTTAACTTTAAAATAATCAAAATAATTTAAGCTATTTGACTTTGACGAAATTTAGAAAAAATATAAGCATTATTAATTTGAACCAATTTTTCCTAAAAATAATGAGGAAAAGAGATCACGTTGTTCCTTTCTGAACAGATACTGTTTATTCATTTAGACCAGTGCTTCCCAGCCACTGTACCATGGCACTTTTGTGTGCTGCCAAATTTTTTTTTAAATAATTAATAAACTCTTAATAAAAAAAATAAAATTTGGAGCCAAATCATTTAATTATTTTATAGAAAAAAACTACGGGTATTTGTAATATATTTAACATATGCTTTCGTGAATTGATGGATATAAAAAAAAATTTATTGGGATTGTAATCTGTTTGTGATGACAGATACATCTGTATATGAATTAATGAATGAAGAGAAAAAATTAATTCACTGTGTAATAATCAAGATTTAATTCCAAAACATTCAGAAGAGTCAATTTATTTTGAATTAAAATTAGAGGCAATTATCTCATAATAGCCAAAAAAAGCTTTAAAAATATTGTTACAATTTTCTACATCTTATTTGAGTGAATTCAAATTTTCAGGATTAATAAATATAAAATTGTAGGGGAAAAAAACATCGAGACCTTTAAATGTAGATAATGAAATGAGAGTGTGGCATTGTCATATTTACAACCAAATATAAGCAAAATTATCAAGCTCAAATTTCCCTTTAAATTAATTAGTAATTAGTTAACTCAATAAACATTTTTACTTTAACATACATATTTTACTTAACACTGAAAATTACTATCAAATTATTTTACATAGTGTATTAAAAAAAAGTAAAATTATCTTAAATTTATTTTATTGTTAGTGTACTGCCAAATTCTGAAATTGTTAAAAGTATACCATAACAAAAATAAGGTTGAGAATCACTGATTTAGACAATTCTGGAAACAAAAAAGTAGTTTTTGACATACACAAAAAAAATGCTATATCATAAAGTAATAAGCTACAGCAAGTAACATTTTTTTTAAAATGTATACCAAGACACTCTCTTAAACACAAATATTTTTCAAAAAAAAAAATTAAGATATCTTTAGCAATTTATTTTCTTTTATTTGTTTCCTTACCTTTCCAAACCTGGTTTCATTCCATGTCAAGTGAACCAATGACATCATCCGTACTGTTTTCATTTTAAGTATAAGTACAGTCAGTGGCATAACGGAAAATAATTGGGCCCCCCCCCCGCAAGGTCAGGTCTTGGGCCCCAAGCCGGATCTTATATATTTATATATATATGCTTGCTAGAAAAAGTCTGCATTCACCTACTACTGCTTACCATAAACAAAAACAAATTTAAAAACCGGAATTTGAAATTTTTTTTTAAATTATATTTTATTTAGTTTATTCCAAATATAACAAAAGCAAACTCGGTTTGCTTTCATAGTTTTTAAAATGACAGGTTTGTAGCAATACCAACAAAAATCAAGTAGAAAAAGTTTGCGTTCACTGTTTTAGTAGTAACTATAAAAACTATTTTAAAAGGATAATGAGCTATTTTATGGCTGGTTGGATAACCCCACCCCGTGTGTTGAAAACCTCCTGAAGTCTTTTCGGCATTGAATTAACAAGTCTAGTGGTTTCTTCAAAACTTATCTTCTCTCATTCGTTCTTAAGAACACTCTTTTCTTGCAAGTGTGTGTGTGCACACACAAAGGATTGCCAAACAATAACATAATGGACCTTTATACATCACGTAAAAAAAATTTATATTAAACATAATAGAATACAAAATCAACCGGAGTCTGAGTAAACGAAGTAAATAATGTATAACATTAGAGTATTTATAATATTTATTAAAACGGTAAATCTAACGATAGTAACTTAACCAGGTAACTTAAATAAAAATGAACACCAAGAAACACACGAACACTGTAAATTAATTTTCGATTAAAAATTCTTACAAAAGAAAACAGAGAGAGAGAGATATCACTTACCTTCCGGGAGGAGCTTGACCTAAAGTTCGATTATATTCTAGCGCAAATACTGCAACTTTTAATAAGGAGAGTTCTTTGTATGAAACAAAAATTATTTAATGAAAAAAGAAATAAAAAACTGATACATTCCATTATGCTCTCCTCTAATGCTTCATTTGATTAAATACTTCTAAATCGATCATCGAATAATCATTTAAAATGCTCTCCATGCTTTTCCAAGTATCGTAATACTATTCTGCTTGAAAAAAGCATACCAGATGTACGTTATTTACGACTTTGGTAAATGAAATTGAAACACATGGGGGGGGGGGGACTAAAGACGGCAATAATTTTCTCTGCTGCTTTTTAAAAAGTTAATCATGTCTTTTTCTCCCCCTGCAGCTAATGTAATGAATACAGTAATAATAACAGCGTTGAATTTTTATATATTCCCAGCATTTTATTCGATTCTCCATCTGATTTTTGTTTTATTTGTTAGTAATCTAGGTTTAAAAAGAAAACCCACTAAAGAAAAGTATCTCTCGTCACCTGGATTTCAGCAAATGAAAAAAAAAATTTTTGATTTGGCTGTAGGATTAAAGATATCTAATGAGTGTATTAAAATATTGATTATGAATGACGTTAGATCACTAATTGGAAAATCGCTTAAAAATTCGATTTTAAAAAATGTGAAGCGAATTTTGAGAAAATCTACGTAAATGGCATCAGTTAGGCTTTGGGCCCCCTAGAAGCCTTGCCCCCCGCAGTGCAGGGGTGCACGTTACACCACTGAGTACAGTAACACAAGAGAAAATGTCAAACCTGTGTACGTTCATAATTAAACTCCATTTTATTTTCATGTAATAAAGATTTCAAAAAGCCCAAAATTTGCCAAATTTTGCTGTATTGTACATCAAATAAATATTAATACTACACTATATAGTTAAAATATTGAAAAAATAAAAATACCATTTTATTCAGAATATCATAGGTTTTAATAAAATGTATTGCATGAGAAATTTGATTTAAAATTTAAATCAATTTTTTAAAATTAATACAAGCAAACAATTTTTTTTTAAATTATACAATTTTTTCCCTATTTTTATAAAATTTTTGCAAACGTTCAGCTTGGGTTATTAATTGAATCACAAAGAAAGAAAAGAATATTCAATTGCATTAATACCTTTCTGTGAGGAAATGGACCTTGGCAAACTACTGTGGTTTAAATAAGATTTAAAACCATGTTCTTTGTTTTAACCACTATTTTAAACCATAATGCCAACTTTAAATCATATTTAGTACTACATTGTTAATTAAAATCCTCCTCCATTCAATTTTTACAATATTGTAGCTATATAATTAATTTAAAGAGAAAAATACTACTTGTATGGAAAACATGAACAATAGCTTTTAATTTTTAATTGTTAACAAATATTTTATGTGTTTTGGTATATTTTTCAAGAGCTGTCATTACAACTAACATATTTTTTGTTAACATATAACTGCAATTAGTTGCATTTCATAGGTCAACTTTTGTTAAAGTTTGTTCTCACCTTACATTGAGAGCATCCTGATTTCCTGGATAAATAAATTATTCTTTTAAAATAACTGTAATATACAATTAATATTTCAGTTTTAAATTTCATTTTTTTCATATTTTACACAAAAATATTCATTAATTTTTAGTATAATTTTTTTTAAAATTCCTTAATTCCACAAATATTAAACAAAAAAATTTAATTAATTAGTAACTAAAAAAATGTTTTTAAAAATATTAAATATAATATTATTGTATATTGGAGCCAGCCCATGAAATTCTGGAGATAGATGGTAAACATAATTTTTAAATAGCTTGATTCTGGATTACTCTAATATTTTTTCTTCTTCTGTCTGAGAATGAAATTGATGTACGCATATTTATGAAAAAATTTTTATCTATAATCTTGTTAAGATCTCGCATTCAAATTTTGAAAAGTGTTTATATAAGAAAAGAAATCAGAGGGATTTAATTTTTAAAAAATTCACTTCTATTGTTTTTTTATAATAATTTTTTTTTAAAAAATAAATGTTTAATTAATTTTAAAATTTAATTTTTAAGAAATTCACTTATATTGTTTTTTTATAATAATTTTTTTTTAAAAATAAATGTTTAATTAATTTTAAAATTTAAAGAAAAAAATTAAATGTGAATTTAATTTTAATTTCACTTTTTTAAAGCCCATAACATACTGAAGACAGGTATATTTTTTAATTTTTCTAAAGAACTTCACTAAATTAATTAAATTTATGTGCAAGCAAAATCATAAATGCATTTTTTTAAAGCAATTTCAAACTTTTACAACTCAAAAAAAAAAAACAGATAGACCATTAACATTTTAGATTTCAATTTACATTTTGGTCATCAGATAAATTGCAAAATTATAAGAAAATTGAAAGACACAATGTAAAAAATTTCTTTAAAATTGGTTCACTAGACATGGAATGATACACCAGCATTTTATCTTAATCTAAAATTTCTTAATGTATAGAAATTCAAAATTGATCACAATAAAACAGTGATTACCTCTTAGTAGTTATATTATGAATAGGTCCAAAAGCTAAAGCAACAACTGTGCAAGTGAGACAAATTACATTATAGGGCATACTGAAATCAGGTGTAGGTAATGATACAAGCAAAATCTGAGTATAGATTCTCAAAAAATTTCCTTTGTCAATTCTGGAAGCAAAAAATACATCATTTAACTATGTTCATTACAAAGAATACTTAAAATAAGTATGTTTCAAATGTATATTACAATATAACTCTAAGCATTGATGAAAGCTAAATTATTATGTAACATTGCAATGATACTTAAAGTTATATTATAATATACATATGTCAAGAACAAAGAAAGGCAATCTAACTTAGAATAAATACAGCAAATCTTAATACATAATCTCATTGTCAGTCAATAATAATACAATAGATCAATTAAATTATGCAAATTATAACTTAGAATTTAAAACCTGATTTACTTTTTAATCAATAACAAATTTTTAAATAACAAAACTAAATTAAAATTTCAAGAACAATGAAAAAAAATTTAATAATAAATAACATTCTGTTTAACTTATTTACAAATATTTAGATATATTCCCATTGAAGTTTGTTTAATAACTTATACCTCGTAAAAACTGCAATACCCACAAATATAAATGAAACTCCCATCAATATCTAAAATGTGTTTTAGATAAACAAATATGCACTTTTTTAATACAAACAAACATCACTACTGCATATTCCAAAATATAATTTGCACTCTTAATACAAAAAATGAGTTTGAAATTTAATGGTGTGTATAATACACGATATAAAAATAATAGATTTAAAAATAAGAAAATATAAGCTCACAAAAATTAGATTTCTACATGTACTTATATGCTGTTTATTTAAAAGAAATGACATGTTTAATAAGAACTTAAAAATTTTTATTGGTCCAAAATGTGCAAAAGCCTTTGTAAAACTTATATTTTTTCTCATAGAACTAAATTATTTTCATCTATAAATCAATTACATCAACTCGAAATTGTGTTAAAGTTTTCATTTCTCATTTGCATTCCCTTTTGCCCACTTTAAAGGAAATATATGTATACTCTATTCCTTGTAACAAACCATTCTGGCAATTTTTTACTACCCAGTTCGTGAAAGTTTCTACTAGAATAGATCATTTTGTTACTCAATTGCACAAAACACATTTATTCTATGGCAAATTAATTAGTGTAATTTCCTTTTTCTTCCACTCACATATGGAGCTTCAGCCAACAACAAACATCCTTGCTACTGCATGATTTCCATTTTCTTTCACAATTGAATCCAAAATTAGCACTGTTTGGTTCATTAGGCAAGATCCATATTTACTATAAGATCAACCCCATTTCAACTAAAGCGAATGTGATTTACAAAGTTCAATTCAAAATCATGACTTCAAATGAGTGGAGGAAGAGTAAACATCTGATTCCTAATTCCCCAAATTCATTTAGGTCAGAAGTGGGTTCTTGCCCAAAATTGTGTCCACTTATCAAAAAAATCTAGAATAACTTTCTTGTGCACATCTGCATTGAATACAGTCCACCCTGTTTGTAGAGTTATTACTATTCCCTCCAGCATTGCTCCCTCATAAATATATTGTTCTCCTTATTGTTTGTCAGTTCAGAAAACCATTATTCTCAAAATCCTTCAAATTAATGACTTCAAAAAGATATGCATATTGTACTTGTACATATCAGGTTTCTTCATAAAGGAAAGGGTGTGTGTTATACAGAGAATATGATTAAAAAAATTTTAGGGGTATGCTATGTGCAGGAAAGTATATAGTAATTACTAATAATCATTTTTAAAAAAAATGTTTACATTTATACACATTGATTTAACTATACACATTGATTATAAATACATTTTTTTAACAGTGGGAAATGAGAAAAATACCCATTATTTCCAGATTCTGGAAATCTTGAAAAATTTCTAGCTGAATCTAGTAATACACTAATGACAGCTGATCCTGCATAGAAACCATGATTTGCATCAGGAGGGTATTCTGTCCATTTTAAGAATGCAAAATCAAATTCAATACTCATTTCAGACTTGGAATTAGGAGGAAGAGTTAAAACAAGCTCTAAATGATGAGGTCTTGAACGATCTTTCGCAGGCTGATAATATAAATAATCTGTAATGAAAAAAAAATTCTTTTTTAAAAACATTGAAAAATACTTATATCAAAAAGTTTGATTCTATCTCTTTTGAGAAATAGGAACTTTAAAATATTTGAAGGAACAACATACATCATATACAAAAATATAACAATAAACTGGTCAATTTAATAATTCCTCTGAATATATATTAATTTCATTTACCTTATTTAAAATTTTTAAAAGTGTGTTAATAAAATAAATCTAAGAATAACTGTTTATATTATTTGGAAGATCTAATTTAGCTTAATAATAATAAAAGGGAGTACCCAAAAGTTTCCAGAATAGCACCGTCCTGAGAAGACTTTGCATAGTATGAATTTTTTCTATATGGGCTATCAAGCAACTTGTTCACTCATAAAGTTCAGTAATGCCTGTGATGTTTCCGATGAATATTTGTGAACTTGTAGTAAGTTTTTTGTTGCAAATGTTAAGCAGTCTCCTTGTTTTTTAAGACAACAAGTTTAAGTAAAGAACAAATGGCTGTAAAATTTTGCTTTTTGCTCACAAAAAAAAAAAACACTACAGAAACAGTTGTGATGTTGGAAACAACTTACAAACATAAAACTTTCAGAACAATTCAAATATATAATTGGTTCCTTAATTTCAAATGGCAATGTGTTGATCAATGTCAAATATCACTCTAGACACTTGTCAATTACCCAAACAGATGAAAATGTTGAGAAATTTATGAACTGGTACTTGAAGCAAGACCATAAATCACAGATCTTTTAGTAAAGTTAACTGGGTTGTCTTGGAGCTCGATTCAGTGAATTTTAACAAAGTATTTGGGAATGAGAAGAGTCACTGCTAAATTTGTGCTTTAATTTCTGAATAAACAACAAAAAGAAAGAGCACCAAGTGAAAACGTGCTGTACTTTAAAAAAAATTTTAATGCACAGCTTTTTAAAAGAATTCTAGTTTTTTGAGGTACTACCTCAAGTAAACAAAATTTATAATATTCAAAGTTCATATAGATGTTTACACAGAAATTACATTTTTTATTTAAGCCCTCATCAAGAAATTTTTTATTAACCCTTACAGGACCATAAAGTTGCTAAAAGTGAATTTTAGTAAGCAACAGCTTATTTTAGTTTGTTTATAGGTAAAACAAATAAAGATCATATGAAAAATACATAACAATGAGTAGTTTTTTTTTAATCAAAGTGTCCATTTAATATGAATTAAAGTGCAGTTTATCAGACATTTGTTTTCATTTGTTCAAACATACTTTATTATTGTACAAAAGTATGCTTACTGAACAACATAAAACATGTGAGAAAATGCATTAATATATTATTACACAACACAATAAGTAAAAATAAGAATACATTTCTGGAATGATTTATCATTGACACTAATTGATTTGACAGGTCCCCCCCCCCCAATTCATGTAACTGCATTCAGCATACATTCTGTTTTGACACTTTGTATAAAACACGCAGATAAGGTTATAATCAAATACAATAATCCCCAATTCTATGTATAAATAGACTAAGGAAGAAAGTCTCTGCAATTCCCCAAAACTACAAATTCATTGGAATTGCAAACAAATTAAGATATCTACTCTGTAAATATAACAAGAACATTCATATGCATTGTTTAAAATGAAACAAATATTTAAATATCCTTACATATCCAATTTTAAATAGAAATGATTACCTGTTATGTGAATACTCAGACTTTTTCATGCTTTTCACACACAAAAAAAATTTAACGAAAACATTTTACAAACAGTACTCTAAATGCATTTACATTCTTTCTGAAAAATAAAAATTTGTTCTCGAAGAAACAACATATCTTGCATGAAAGAGAAATGACTTCTTCAGAAAACAATTCTGAAAAGAAATTACTGAGAATCTGATGTGAATTTTCTCCTTTATCATGGCAGGGCTAAAACTTAAAAAAAATTTATAAAAAGAGAAGTGAATAAAATTTCGGCTTTTACAAAGAAATAATTTTTTTCAATTTGAATCGTTTTTTAATCATGTAAGATGTTTCAAAAATCTTTAATGGAATCTTGAAAAAGAATATTTAAAGCTATATGCTGCAAAACCAATGAGAGAGCTTTTGATTCAAATACTCAGAATTCATTATGGTGACAAACTCTAAATAGCAAAATCTTTAAAAACTTTTTTAAAAACCTTTGCAGCTGCTATGCAATATATCTCCAGCAATAATTTTAAAATAAATTACAGATCATAATAAATCCCATTAATATATCAAATAGCTGTTTAATAAATTTATCATTTTTATAACATTTTTCAAATTTTCTAAATATTTTTTAATTAAATTACTATAGTCACACTTGAAAAAGTGAAACATTTTATGCTTGTATTGAATAGCATTTTGGGCAACTTACTATAATTCAAATCAGAAAAAATATAAAACTAAATAAAAGCTAGAAGCCCAGCGGCTGAGTGGTAGTGCATTGCGCTTCCACACCACCGGTCCACGGTTCAAATCTCGAGCTGAGCAAGGTCGACTCAGCCTTACATCCCTCCAGTGGGTCGATTACTGAGTACCAAGCTTGCTTGGGAGCTTAACACTGGGGGTTTCACGTCAGACTCTCTGACCCCCTAATCGGAACAATGCACTTCAGGACCTAAGATCACGTATACTGATATGGGCACAGTAGGCCTTGGCCCTCGTGGGCTGTTGCTCCACTGAGTTAAGTTAAATAAGAGCTAAATATAGCATAATACCCATCTTATTAATAACTATTTAAACACAGAAAAAAATTCTAATCCATTCTGGATTAATAAAGAGAGGTCTAATGCAAAAAATTTCTGAAACATGCTAATAACTTTAACATAAGTAACTCTGGCCTTAAGGACTCAAAAAATATACATATCTAGCCTAGCATGCTAAAACAATACAAAAAGTAGATAAATAGTAATTTTCTAATTTATTTTTATTAAATTATATTATAATTTAATAAAAATAAATAAAAACCTTCTGCCACAAACTGTTTTACTTTTAGTTATAAAGACGAAAACATATTAAACAAAATTGTAAAAATCTTAAAACTAAAAGTATAAAGTACTAAAACATATAACAATCATTAGTTACCTGGATCTATAACTTTGTTGCCATTTTTTACGGTAAGAGTGTGACTGTACAGACGCATATACCATGGAATCATATCAAAATATAAAATTTTGAGTGATTTCTTAGGATGATTATTGTAAAATGTGCAATGAATACCACCTTGTTCCTGCCCATAACCTAAAATTAAATAAGGTATTCATATTAAAGAAAAAAAGAGATTATAAAACAATTTTATTCAAATCAATCTGATTTTTAAATTTAAATTTTTCAAAACTTTAATATTCAGAAACATAAACTATCAAAATACATTAAATAAAAAATAATGTGCATTACACTTGTTAGATGTTTTGATTATACCCAATCTATTGCAGCAGGATTTAAGGTAATAAAAAAAAATTATTTCTAATTTCCTACATTCAAAATAAAAAATCATTAGAATATATGCTTATAAATTAAAATTATAAGCTCACAATGCTTATTTGTTAACATTCATAGCATAACCATTTCATCTTTTGAAAATTCATTTTTAAATCCTGTCATATTACTCAGTTGTAAACTACATGAACTGTATCAGATAACCTCCCCACACATACACTGCTACAACAGCAATATGTTAAGCATATTTAAGATTGAAATATACTAGTAGCCACAGAGCATTAACAACTGAGTAACCCTTCAGCGAGTGAGTGAAAGTTATATTAATGTGCACTATTAAAGCAACACAAGAGCTATTGATGACAGCTTAGGTATTGGGTAAATGAGTTTAGGTCTTTGCTTACAATGATAGGAGTGAGTAAATATTAATATCGCATTATTCCGCTACTCTAGGACTCTTGGTGATGGACCTAGTAATTTTGAACTATGGTCAAGTGACAAGGACGACACTTGAGCTGGCACCCCTTCCTTTCTACACCAACAGGAGGATGTCTGAGCCTCAACATATTTAACGTCCTGCACGTCTTCAGCAGTTACTAGGCTTGAACTCATGACATGCCACAGCAACGAGTCTGTTACCTTGACCACTAGGCTACCGAGGCATTTAATCATAATAGGAGACAGAAAGTGTTGCCTTTTTTCTTACAAAAAAAGATGAATCAGCTTCTAATTAGGCTCTGAAATTTTTCTAGCAGTTGAATGGGGCTCTCTGTAGTCATTAACTCCAACTTCCTTTTCTGTAGCACCGAACCCTAAATTTCCAAGTAACTTGATTGCAGCTTTCAACTGCTGGAGGAATCTTTTAACTTAATTATTCATAGCTGGATGGTAAAGTGACAAGTGCTATTGGACAGTACTTAGAAACTTAGTCATGGCTATGAAAAGTGACGATGCAAACTGCATTCTGGTCTGGTGTCAACTGAGTGGTAGCCAAATCCTTAAGATTCAGGCATGAATAGAAAGCTATTGCAATTAACTTGGTTAAAATATTTAACAAAAGAAAAGCTTCTGGTCATTTAAAGAACCTACCAACAACACGAGGTAATATTTAAAACCTTTAGGTATAAGAAGGGGAGGGGCTCAGTAGATCAATGCAAATATGCTCAAAACTTGCTATGAGGGAACAAAAGTATTAATTTTACTTCTAGTATAAGACACCTTAATTTTCTGACGCAACATGCTAGTGCTGTATAAACCCATAATATCACATCCCCTCTAATGGAAAGTCAAACATATATTTCACTGATCTTTACTGATGCTCTTAATCCAGAATGTGAAAATGAATGCAAATTTTTAAAAACTTCTCATCAAAAACACTCTGGGACAAATGGATGGATATGGCCAAATGAAACATCATAATAAAAGGTAATTGAAAACTCACTAACTGAAAAAAAAAACATATTTTCTGAAATAGTAATTGAAGACAAAAACCTTGCAATACTGGATGTGGTTGTAACTCCTGCTCTGTTTTTAAAGTTAAATGCAGATTGCATTTAATAGTGGAAATATGCATCCTAGTATACTTCAGCAACCACACTTTGTTACAAATAATTCCTTTAAAGCAAAGGTGTCAAACTCAAATGCTAACTTGGGCCAAACACACAAGGTTTAAACTATAGATGGGCCGCAAAAAAAAATCAATATTCATAGAAACGTAAGTGTATTTCGAACAATACACTATAGTAAACATAAATAAAAAAACAAGAAAAATTTATTGTTTACATCCTGACACTTGACATCTCTTCTCTGCTGCTATCTTTCCTTTTTCAGGAGAAATTGGGACAGTGTATTATATATTATTGTGTGCCGATATTCTGACCAGGCTGCAAAGAGGTTCATCAAGGGCTGCCAGTTCAACACCCATGCACCCCTAAAGCAACAAATGTTGATTGTAAATTGACTCATTAGATCTAGTTACTGTAGTTGACAAAATGAAAATGTGTTCTTTTTTGTTAAAAAAAAAAAAAAACATTAATTGTTAGTCTGCAAACAAAATAAAACTTCATCCTTTTATCAGATGAGAAAAATATTAAATGCATATCAGCTTTCTATTATTAACTCTGTATTGCTGTTTAGCTGGAGAAAGATTTTTTTTTTAATAAAATACTAGAAGTTCCAACTCCTAACCATGGTAAATAGTAGCTGTAATGCAACACTGATAGCACATCTAAAGCATCCATTACAGCAGTGAGGTAAAGTTAGAAAAAGGATGAAATAAGATGGTGGAGTTTGACAAATCTTTTACATTTTTGAAATGCAATCATGGCTTGTTCTGTTCAATCTATTGATGTTTTATCATTTTTCATCTCTCCTTTCAAATTTGTATTCAGAACACTTAGCATTCAAGCTGCCAATAGCCCAAAATGATAGTAAAAATTTAGTGTCAAAAATTGGTACAAGTCTTAAGTTTCTAGTTTAAGAAAGTTCATGATAGCTAATACATTCTCTGAGAGTGATACAAGATCATCAAGAGTTACTATATACCTAGAAACTTCACCAATGATTATTTCCCAGGACACATTTAGAAGAATTTAGCTAAATACTGTAATTTTCCAAATGTTGGAATGCCTGTTTCTGTTGCTGTAAGTGCAAGTTTTCTCTCTCTGATGCAATAAGATCATCAAATTATGACACAGAAGAATCCATGCCTCTTGAAGCACTGTGAATTAAGGTTTGAAATATAGCAACAGTGTTGAAAAGACCAAATTGATATACAGGAATTCAAGCAATCTTAATGGAGTTGTGACAGCTGTTTGAGAGATATCTTCTTGCTCTGTGATTTGATGGTAAGCATTTGCCAAGTCCAGAATAATCTCCCCTCTAGTCCCCTACAAGTAATCTTGAATCTAAGGAACTAGATAGTGATCCAGAGCAATTACAGTGTCCAGTTTTCTGAAATATCCCCATGAATATTTATCTCAATTATATTTAATAGCCATGTACAGCAGGGTAGTCCCAACAGCTTTTTGATAGTCAACAAATACCAGCTTCAACAATATAAGCAAATTCTTGTTTAATCTTCATGGTCAAAATTGCTTTGTTGATGTATTTCTTAGTTTGCCTGCAGTGCTCGATATCAAGCTTATGTAAGCTTTGCTGTAATAAATCAAATTCAGTAAGAGTGAAAATTTTCAGACAGTAAATGAGAGTGTATCCACTGACTGTCTTGGATCCTACACCTTTTCCATACTACATGTTTGTTTGTTTTTTAATTGATCAATCAACTTTGGTAGAGGTACACTAAAAAGTTAAAGTGATGCAAGAGAAATCTCGCCAATAATTGGCTCATTGACTAAATTATTTCCCGCATTGTTTCTCATTTCTATTAAATGGTGGAAAGATTTCTTGTCTCTCAAATGCATATTAGAAATCAAATATCTTAGACATAGTTCATCTGAGAGTTGGGGTATTCAGTACATAGTTAATTGTAAAGTGATATGTATGTCTCTTTGAATGATAAACCATCTGCTTAAACCTTTTTTTTTTTTCTAATGGGCTGTGATTTGGTGATTTACCATTACACACCTAGTACATTCCCCGGAAGCTGGAATCTTTTTTTAGTGTGGTACCATATAGGCAGATACCAATCACCGCAGGCAATTTTAATGCCCAGTTTCCTCCTTAGAGGGAGGCACCTGAGCGCTGACAATGCAAACCTGTACAAGGATTTAATTTTGCCGAGAGCACCCAAGCCAAACAGACACTCTAAGGATCTTTTACATGTTGTATACTCATACGACATGGCCGCTGTCGATTTTCTGCATCAAGAAAATCCACCGACTTGGGCCAGGGTTGAACCTACAATCTTAGATGCAGAAGACCAACGACAAACTAACCATGCTACTCAGCCAGCTCTGCTTCCAGATTACAAGATTAGCTTACTCAAATGGTGGAGCTTTAATAGTGGCATTTGCAATGTTCCCATTTCATTGTTAAACATCGTAATGCAAATAATAAATAATTTTTTTATGTTCTAAATTCATCAATGTAGCATGTTTTGATTACATCTTATTGGAGTAGGATTAAAAATAACACAAATAAAATTAAATGGAATTTAAAAATAACATCGTATATTTAAACTTCATGCATTCAAAATAAAAAATTATTAGAACAGTAGATTTTAATAAAAATGCATTGAGTTTGTAATTGGTCAGCATCAGTAGAACAGCAATTCAAGTATTGTTAGTTTTATCTCCTTCATATCACCAAGTTGAATTGAATTGTATGAGAACTAACACATGATACTACAAATGAATACGTACAAAATCTACATAGTCTATAATGCATATTATGACTATTATGTATAAAACAAATTGCACAAAAAAACTGTTCTTATTTTTTTTTAATTATATTTTTAAATTTATTACTATTATTTATATACATATACTTTTAACTCTTAATAAGTAGGCAAAATCAAAATTCATGATTGATGAGATTTAAGAGTGATGAATAACAATCTTAATAAGAAAGAGGCACTGTAGAATTTTTAGCCCTAACTGTGAACAAGCATAATGCTGTCCAATTTGAAACATAAAAATTTTCCATGCAATTAGATTTAATAAGTTTAAAATAGAAAATTGCAAAAAAAGTTAATTAAAAAGTCAAATTAAATAAATAAACTGGACAAAACCCTTATTCTTAAATAGAGATGTGAATCTATTCATACTATCAAGGCAATTAAATTTGAATGTGCATTTGAGGTTAAACAAAATTGCATTTTTAAAAACTTAAATCATTAAGAGCTAATGAGTAAAATTGATTTTAAATAATATAATGTATCATTTTTATTTTACTTAAAATTTCACAATAAGGTATTTTAAAACATTCATAAATAAATTACCTGAAACTTTTCTATCAACATAGAGAACTGGAGAAGGTATGATTCCATATATATGGATGCTATTATAATTAGAACCTATGTTAACATATTTTGTTTCTTGAAACATCTTTTTCAAATCATAAAAAGCATATTCATTTTCCTCCATGTATCCATCATATATTTCAAATTTCTCCTTGATTATCTTACGTGGTTTGGAATTCAAGACAAAAGGAACTCCAGACTGAAATTACAATTATGTTTTATAAATATATAAAAGACAAAAAAAAAATGAACATTCTATCAAATTACTTCATAAAAGTATTACAATGAGTTTACGGAATTTTTTTAAAAAATAAAATAGCCTACTCATTTTCAAACAATTTTTTTTTAAATATGACAATGCATGTTTATACAAATACATCAACATTTACACATTTGGAAAAAAAATATGAAATAAAATACTTTTTACAGAAAATTTTATATCAATTGAATTAAATAAGTTATTTTCAAATCAATCAGAATAAATCCTGAATACTAGAAATTGAAGTAAAACTCTATGCAAAAGTGTGTGGATTCACACAAACTCAATATAAATACTAGTAAGAAAATGCTACAAATAAACAATAGCACATAAAAAAATGCTCCATAAATTGAGCAGGCAGATAAGTTGCAGCAAAGCATTTAATTCTTTTTCAACTTTTGGTATTATGAAAAATATCACTATGCAATATATTAACTGTAGGGATGAATATAAAATTTTGTCATATTATGTACTTCAAGAGTACAATTTTCAGCTCTGAGTAATTACCCAAACAGAAAAATCTGCCCATGTCAGTTATACTACATGCAATTATAGTATTAACTTTTGGAGAGTGAGTGAGAGAATATTAACGTCACACTTATTAGCAACACGAGGGCTTTTGGCGACGGTCAGCGTAATTTTGAACCATGGTCAAGTGAGGCGGACGACACCTGAGCTGGCACCCCCTCTCCTAACTACCACACCACACCAACGGGAGGACGTTTGAGCTCTCGACAGATTTAACGTGCATCGCTCCCCTACACGGCGGATCTTTAGTGGTACTAGGATCGAACTCATGACACGCTAGCCATGATCCGATGCCTAGACCACTCGGCCACCACGGCCTTATTACCTTTTGGAGATTCTCAGCATTAAAAATGCTGAATATGAATTTTAACCAAATTTAGTTAATTGTGTTAAAATTATACAATCGTCATAATAATTGTTATTATTAATATTTTTAAATTATACATTCAATTAACTACATCTTTATAAAAATATTATCTAAAACAAAAAACAAGGTAATAAGCTTAAGATTCTGAAAATGAAAAAAGGGGTACTTTGGAATTATAATTGTTGACAGATTTAACCAAATAAAATGACATTGCCAATTCAAAAGATTTTGCCAAATGCTTTAAATGTAATTAAATATATTGTTTTGTAACATGCATGGTAATAGTTTTTTTTCCAATTGACTCCATATTGTAGCATTTGGCAATGTTTCTTTATTTGATGAAATTGGTCAACCGTTTAATACATATTTATCACAAAAAACTACAGCAAAATAAAGTCTATTGCTATGAATATACTCAATTTTCCAAATGATTATTGGAAACCACCCTCAAGAGAGAAATGTTGTTTCTGCATAATTCTCATAAATTAAGAAACTCAATGATAATATTTTTAGAACCTTCTCACCAATTATAAAAAGAAATATTGTTAGATAGTTATTTAAAGAATGTTTGAATAGTAAGTCTCCCCATGTCATCTAAAAAAATAATTTTTAAAATATTTTTTACTGTTTTATTGAATCTGTGAATAAAAAATTATGAAAAGTGATTAAGATTCCAGTAGCTATATGGCTTTCTCTAAATGAATGAAAGATTTCAAATTGAAAAAGTTTTCCTTGCTTGCTACATCAAGCAAAAGTAACATCCTCCTTGACACCATCAAGGGGTGCACAAAAAAAGCAGGAGGAACACCAAGTTGAACTCTCTCCACTTAACATTTACATCCGAAAAAATATAAATCTGTTAAAAATACTTAGTAAAAAAGTTTTAACCTTATTTGATGTTATATCCACAAAAACTTGACTGGTAGTAGCTACAGGGCATGTGCTTAGAAGACTGGAACCAAAAAGTTTGACAAATGACCAATCTAGAATAAATGTACAATAATTCTAAGATATACAAAGCAGAACTTTAAAAAAAAATTCTTTAAATCATTAATCTAAAGTAATCTTTACCTTGTTTTTTGAGTTGTTGGACAGGAGGATCAAATACAATCGAAACAGATTGGATCAATTCTAGAGCAATTTCTGAACAATCTTTCTATAAATAAAAAATAAAAAAATTGTAAAATTATTTGCCCACAGTCTTAGTATAATTATACACAAACATTAATCTTTTACTTCAAAAATAATAAATTTTTATTCATAAATTCATGAAATAAAACTTAAATTATCAATATTAAAGTATGCCAAACAAAATGAAATCCTAATATATGACACAATGAATAAGATATAAAAATGAATGGATGATTCAAAAATGAAGTCTTCATAAACACATTTTCAATTATATTTCAAAAGATGAGTTCTAAAAATTTTGAAGAAACTTATTATTTTCCTTGGAAACATTGTTCTTTAAATCTTACTATTCTGAAAACTTGGCATTGCATTAAAAATAATTAATAAAAAATAAATAAATAACTGACAAGTATTTACTTAAAAAGTTTATTTCATATTATTAAATTTATAATACAATTTAGTTCATGAAAATAACTTCTAAATAAATATCAGTTCCATCAAAATTTCAAAAAGCAAATTTCTTTTAATATTTTAAATAATGAGATTACAAAATTTTTATCAAGTCATATTCCTATTTTCTCGATATCAAATGTAGCATAAGTATAAAATTAATTTGCATCATTTTTTATCTTAAAATGTCAATATTCCCATTTGTATCATTACATATTTTTAGTCCAGAACACTGGACATCTAACTTGTAGTGCACTTGTTTGTAGAACAGGGACTACAAGTTAGAACAGATCAATAGTGGTAAGTAATGCATCATTACATATAATATATATAGATTTTTTCAAATTCTAAAATTCAAGTATATAATTTAAACAGTTTCTTTAGTACAAATGACAAAAAAATTTTACAAATTATCAGACATAGTCACAATTATTTTAGATCAATTATCAATTGTGTTTTAATAAATAAATACAAAAATAACTCATTACTTATTGGCATTAAAATTTATTATTACTAATAAAGGCATACATTTCTTGAAATAAAAAAATGAAGTCAAATTGTAACATCAATTTTATTCTCTTCACATTGTAATTTCTACACTAAAAAATGAAATCATTACATGAATATGTTTTTTCATTAAACTAAAATAATATTCATGATACTGTTCTTAACATAATCTACCCTTTCTCTCAGTTATCAACTATTTCTTCAGAAATGCTTAATTTTCAACAATAATTCAAAGAAATAGTATTTTTTTTTCAAGATATTAATCCTATAAAAACAACACAGTGTATCATACTATTTTTCTTACTTAGATACCAAGTTCCTCTGAGATACAACTTCTTATAGAATACTTTTAGAAAGATTTATTTTGAAATCAGTTAATCATTTTGCTTTATACTTTAGTTAATAGATTAGGCATCTTTAAGAGGTTGTGATTCCAATAAACTGATTAATATAAACATATTAATCAGTCTTAAAAAATGTTAATGATTGAATTTTATTATTAATTAAATATAAAATGGAATTGCTAATCACTTGTTTACAGTTCTTAAAAATATAAACTTCCTTTTCCTAATTCTTTCAAAGAAAAAAAAGATTTTTTTTTAATACTAAAGGAATACTCTTCCTTCCACAGACTCTAATTTTAATACCAACTTTATTTTAAGATTCAATAAATTTATTTCATGAAATCTTGAAGTTTAAAAGAACTTAAAAGTTTGTTTAAGCTAAAAAATTTGATTTCCTTTTAACACTAGTCACTTAATATATAATAAAAGTATATATATATAAACACATAAAACTTTTAATGTGCATACAAAACCCTTTACGAGTTATATGCATTTGAAAATAAATGCTAAGAATATAATATATTTAAATTCTAATAAAAAAAAAATGGTACATACATGCTATCACAACAATGCTAACTTTCAAATTACTCGCCAAGTTCGCAACCCTGATTTCACATGCATAGAACATCAGAAGCACAACCATGTGCATCATTTCATATAATGTCACCAATACGGTTGCATTAATAGGCATGTACTAAAAATATATATCATTTCAACTGACCTTGCAAACTTGACGAACATCAACAGCTAAAGATACATAATGAGCACTAAAAATGTTTAATGCATTCAAGAGTGTTGATAATCCTGCCTACAAAATAACAAAAAAACTTTATTTTTAAAAAGTGCATATTGTTCAAATAAAATGCAATATATATATATAGTCACATAACATAAAAATTTGACTTATTTTATTTAATAAATTTTTAACTTTTAAAGTAAAAATAATTAATGAGTACATAATTAAGCCTTAACTACTGAGCAAATGTTAATAGTATAATGTAATATAAAAATACATTTAAAGAGTTTTACTTTCTCTTGGACTGTCTCAATTACTTAACTAAAAAAGTTTCAAAAACAGGAATAATCTACAGTGGAATAACTGAATTTTTTTCCTAGTAAAAAATAATTACCTGAGCACCACATGGTAATAGTTTCCTAAATGGTGTTAGATTTTCTGTGCAAACAATTTCATGGGGTAAAGCTGAATATCTAACATAACTTGAATTATATGGATGATCAAAAGGCACTGCACCCTCAGGGCGAAATGAATGTTTCGGAATAGCAGTATTGGAATCTTCAATAAAATTTAAAGAAGCACAAAACTGACCAGATAACATATGTGTCAGTTTCTTCCAATTTGAAGTAATCCTAAAAAAAAATTAAAATACAAAACATGAGTACTAAAGAAATTTCAGAAAAATACTACATTTATAGGATAAATGTTAAGAACACATATAAAAATATAAAAGTATATACACAAATCTTAAAAATAAGATTCAATTCAAAACAGAATTTTCAGTTTCAACAAATTGCAAACAATGCAACACTCATAAAACACAAATATATTAATCAATGACAGGATGAAATAAACACATGCTTTATCATGAATAATAATAACTCATCTGTCAGTAAAGCTTTTTTAACATTAAAAAATATACATTTTCATCACAAAATAATCCTTCAACTAAATTAAGCAATTTTCAAAATTAAACAAAATTTCACACTAATTTTACATAAAATTTTAAACAGTTGAATAATAACAAAACAAAAAAATGTTTCAAATTAATATACACATATAAATACATATAGTACCAAGTATAAATATATACAATATACATATTACACACACATTTTTATTTTTATTTTTGAGATAATTACAGGTAAAAATGAAATAGATTAGTAGTGAAACATACTCAGAAGCATTGCCTTTGAATAATGCCCATAATTCTGCTCCTGGAGGAGCACTTCTAGTTGGATATCCCCATTTTTCATACCTCCATAAGCCCTGAGTCAAACTAAAATGAAGTTCTTGTACATCATGTTGAAATATTATCTCGCCCAAAGAACGAGGAAACAGCCGAAAATGATGAACTAAAAAGAATTAATTTTAATATAAAATTTAATTAACTGAAATATTACTATGTAGATATAATTGTAATGCAAATTAACAAAATAGTTAATTTTTTATAAAATTATTCAATAAAAAGTTTTATTTTATTTTTATTTATGCTGTAAAAGAATTATGGTTGTTTCATTTTAATTAAAAATATAGTTGCATTGTAAAAAAAAAATTCACAAAATAAAATATAGTCAAAAAATTGAAACAAAAAACTATCTAAATAATCATTTAATTTCTGACAAAACTTTGCAGGAGAAAAAATTAAAAACTAAACACAAATAAAAACAACTTTAAATTTGTGAATTGAAATTGTTTTTAAAACTAGAGATTATCAAAGTGATAGCCTTTATCACAGATCTGGATTACTAAATACAAATAAAGAAAATTTCAAAAATTGAAGCATTTATCAAAAACTTGAAAAGAATAGGTACTTGGAATACATCACAGCTAAATAGTTATATAACAAATTTATTCAACGTTACATTTATAAGCAAAACATACTACTTTTAAGAAAAGATTTTACGTTATAACTACTATTCTAATTGTAAAATGTAAGGAAAAAAATAAGAAATTTAATTTTTAATACCAATTCATAATTACTCACATGGATTGTTATCATTTCTATTTAAATCCTTTTGCACAACAAATTGAAAAAGTGTATATACATGACCACTAGGCAAAGGTTTTATTAATAATTTTTCATCAAATTTATCAGTAAATGAACTACTTTTACATGTTTTAGGCACAATGAATAATACAACCACAAAGCTCAAAATAGGTATGAATCCTTGTAAGCGATATGAATTCTTTACTTTCATCTTGAACTTCCTCTGGATCACTTTAATTTCATTAACAGAAAACAAAATTTTCTCTTAAACGAATTGCCGCATTATTTAATAAAATACATCTCAAAATAATGAATCTCAAGAATTGAGTTTTTCTAAATAAACTGCCTCCAAGAATTTTTCTTAAATATTTAGGTTTTTATAAATGAGAATTTCCCTTTTCGATCATTGTCTTTTTTTTTAATTATTATTATAAACTGATTATTCTCGCACGATTTTATCACACACAAATATAAGGTACATAAAAATTGTAGACTACTCTGAGAAACATAAATACTGAAACTACTTGAAAAGAAACCGGTGTTGCCCTTCCCCCTTAACGTAAACATTTTTAAAGACCATCACAGTAGTAAAGTAGTTAGTCCTTATTTACGAGACAGCAGATAATAATATTCCTTTTTAAAAAAAAAACCTCAAAACTGTATTGCAAATACACATATTTATTAAACGTTAAAGTATCTTTATGAATAAAAATACCAAAAAATTTCAATTAGCATTTCTGACTTAAATAGCCACAAGAAATAGAACTGTCTTAAGAATCCTTCGTGATCGTAATTCTGGTAAATAAATTTTCCTTTTATTCCCTTAATTTATACAAAGATTTATTCTAAAGCCATTCAAGCTGCATCATTTAG
Source organism: Trichonephila clavata (assembly GCA_019973975.1). Taxonomy (NCBI): domain Eukaryota; kingdom Metazoa; phylum Arthropoda; class Arachnida; order Araneae; family Nephilidae; genus Trichonephila; species Trichonephila clavata. Next base: position 50,822 of record BMAO01014561.1, on the reverse strand, counting down.
ATTTTTAAATTAAAGTTGATTTAATTCATCTCAGACATAAAAAAATAAATTCCAGTTTTCCTTTCATCAGGTGACGAGAAAAATATTTCTGTCAGTTGTAGAGTTCTGTGACTTTTTTTTTACACTGATTCATGAACGGTGTAATAACGTAAGAAGAATCAAAGCAATCAAGAAAAAAAAAATACTGTAAATATGACAGCCATTTACTACAGAAGAACTCGAATCTGGCATCAAGCCAAGTTTTTAGCGGTTTTGTGAAAAAAAAAATGTTAACTTTGTAATAATTGTTTATAAATTCAGATTTGAGGTTCTTTGTAGGGAGCGTATGCAACAGATTATTTGTGTTTACGAATTATCATTGCCGCAATTTTTGCACGTAAATAATTTAAAAGGCTTTTCGACATGTGAAAATGATCATGATCTCTTTGTGATATGAAAAAGTCTCTTTTATCACCAAATATTTATTGGTAAGACAAACAATGTGGTTTACTACAATCGAATAATTGCAGTACAGCCTTTAATGTCTTAAACTTTTGTGGAATAGAATTAAATGTTATTCTCTTTCAATGAAAAAATCATTATTATAAATATAAAATATTCTTTAGGATCAAAAATTATTTCAAAAAAAATATCAAGATAATTTAATTTTTATATTTAATTTGATCCTATCATATATAAAAAAGTTATGTGAGGTATAATTTTAATCAATTGTCGTAAAAAATATATAATTCAGGAAAACTATTTTATTCCTTTTAATGTTTTTAATAAAAATATACTTGAATGTAAATACTACCACTGATATACTTATGTTTACATAGAAATGCAACATGAAACCATTTATAAAGAAAGAAAAATCTTCAGGCTCAATATCTGAAGAATCTTCATCACAAAGGCCGAAACGTAGCACATGTCAAAAAAATCTTGTAAGTCTATAGCCAATATTGTTATAATAATAATATGAAAATATGTTATCTTGAATTGGGTAATTAAAGTTTTTATTATTTTGCACTCTGTTGAATTTTTGTTTTAAATTATGAATAAAATTTCATTAGCATCATTATCAGATAATGACATAAATGAAATATATACTAGATGTTTTATTACTTTATTTAAGTGTTATACAGTATATGTGTTATTTTTAGATGATTTGTAACTCTTACTTTATTTTAAAATTTTTATGCATTAAAAATGTGGCATGCAAATGTTTCCTTTTTAATTTGCTTTTTCATCTAGTTATCTTTTATTTTAAATCTATCAGTTTATTTTAAATTCAAAATTGGTTGTTTTTACTCTAGATTTAATTATAATGTTGGATACACCTTAGTTAAGAGTGTTTTATAATGAAGTAAAACTTGGTGGCAATTATATAAAACAGAAAATGTTAATTTTCTTTGTGGGTATATATATGTGTGTGTGTTTATAGAAAATCCTTGTGAGTCAGTGATTATTTTGCTCTATCAACTTTTATTAAAAATTATCTATAAGCTCTTTTTTAACCGTAGGACTTTGGATTTTTTTATTCTATGTATCAAATTCTTATTTTAAAATTCCTTAATATACACAGCAACTATAATTCTTCTATTTCAAGGTAAAGGAAATGCCTTTACAAAATTAAACATTAATATATGGAAGCATGCTTACAAACTTAAAATTTAATTATAGTCTGAAAAACATGACTAATCACAAATAATTAAAAAAGTAATTATAATTATTACTTGTTTCTTAAAGATTATACTGTGTGTGTATGTGAGTGTGTGTGTGTGTGCGCACTCACTTATTAAATTATTTACAAAAAAAACTTGGGAAGAAAGTGAAAAGTTTTTATTAATATTGAGGAATTTTGTATATTTACATTTTTGTACTGGTTTTATATAATGTAATATCAAAGATTTAGTAACCATAATTTAATTTTTATTGGGCTGTATCACAAAAGTTGATATTTCATAGGAAGTTAGCTAATGTTTAATACTTTATTGATAGATTATCAACTCATATAAAAGTTTACGTCGTATTCATTTTCTAGTATCCTGTTATCCTATTATTTAGTTAATATGCTATTTATATTTTGGCCACAGGATGTTAGCAATGGACTCTTGTGGAGAGAAGAAACTGATCTTACAAAAGCACTATATGCTTCTTTACAAGAAACAAAGAAAAAGAATTTAGAGGAAGATGAAGAAGAACCTGAGGACGAAATGAAAATTCCTCCTAAGGAGCCACCTGTTAATGAACAGGATGAAATTCTAAAAAAGTTGGTTATTTCTATTCTATTAAAGTTTTTATAATTAAAAACTTATTAGCTTTCAGTGTGTTTTAATAAAGAACACTAAAATCTTAAAGGAAGGAGAGGCTGTATAATTTATGTATTAAAATTTTAGAAGTATACTAAAACTTAAATATTTAAAAGGGTTTAAATACACTGTGATAAACACATTCTTTTTGCATTGATTCATGCATACACTTTCATGTATAAGCTAAGAAAATATGTGTAATTATACCTAATTAAAACATTTAAATCTATCCATTGTGTCATCCTGATTGGCAGTGCAAAGCTCTGCCAACCCTGGGTTTTCGTATTTTTTTAAGTGTTTTCCCTTATATTTTATTTTTATCCCTTTAAATTTAATGTTGCTTTTTAAAATTTATTTAATGTAAATTATTTTAATCATAAGGGAGTTTACTGTCTTCTGTAAAGTTTTTACCTGTCAGACAGGTAAAAGACTAAAATAGTTCAGCGCTCCACTCAGCTACCTAGCATCCTTTTAAAATCAATATATTTTTTATTCTTTCATGGCTTAATTATTGCCTTTGGTGAAAATGGCTTTTGCCATATTTTTTAAAAGCATAACAAAAATTCCTTTTCTCACTAATCTTTTTCACTTTAATATAAACTATTATGCTAATCCTTATCCAACAAGGGGCAACAGTTATACAATAATAACTTTAAAAATTGAAATATGATTACAGTGTAGTATAATCATATTTACTATCTTATTATTGACTGACTAATTACAAATTAATGATAAATTAGTATTATGTGCTTCCAAATCATCGCTGCTAAACCTGGCACCTTCCAGACATTTATGAGTGGCCCCTCATTAGTAAAAAAATTCCCCTCAGCACTAAAAAAATTCAATAATTTTGGAACGATTTGATAATTTAGCAAAATATTGTATCAATCAAATCTATGGGTTTGTTTTGCTGTTGATGTCATATAAGTGCAAATTCTGGTTCCTCCCCCTCCCCCCCCTATTTGTAACTGTAACAGTTGGTAGTAACAAATAACAATGAAATAGCAACTATTTTATGGATAAAATTTTTACTTTTAAATATCTTCCCTCAAATATCCCAAGTAAAATATATCCAACTAAACTAGATTGTTTCAAGATGATTTGGAAGTTACGATTTTGTAGTGAAAAACATTGTTAAGCGACTTGCTTGTCTTATGAAAATATTGTATTTAAAAAATATACTATTGCTCTTTATTTTACCACTAAACACAATTAATTCAATGACACTTTTTCTCAGGGATTTCTCTCAAAGAGCAACAAATTGACCTTTTTAAAAAAGTCTTTACAAATGCAGCAAAATGTTTTGGGGGTGGTAATGTCATAAGGATGCAGCAGTAATAAAGGTTTTCTATGTAATTTGATATAGTATTGGTAAACATATGATATTGTTTACTGATGCAGAAATTTTATGAAAGAGTGTTTCTAATTAATGTACTGTGTGATAAATTCATTTGGAAAAATCAAACAAATTTGAAAATAAAAACAGCTTTTAGGTTCTATCCATGCTAGATGTATTGAAGATATTACAAAGACATATTTGTGATACTTTAATTGAAGATTTTAAAAAACTGCATTTTTTAGCTTAGTTTTTAAATACAGCATGGATATTTCAGCAACATCACAGTGTATTGTTTTGTTAAATGTTGTACTGAGCAAAACTCAATTTGCAAGGATTTTCTGCAATTCCTTCCTATGAAGAGCCAAACCAGAGGCATAGATTATGTTGAAATTATTTCAACTTTTCTAAAACAGAAAAATATAAATTAAAAAATATTAGTTTTTGTGAGTACTGATGGCTGTACTTAAACAACTGGTTCTGAAATTGGATTTATTTACCTGTTAAAACAGAAATATGATTTCACTGCATTATTGACTGGTAAAATTCCGCTGCACATTTTGCTAATCCTGAAACAAAAACTGTCTTTGGTATATTGAATTATATACAAGCATGGAGGTTTGAAACACAAAAAATAAAATTCAGAAGTCTTTTGGAAGAAGTGAAGAATCACTTCATAATTGATGAATTAGCTAAATATAGGAAAATTTTTAGAAAGGTGTGTGGCACATTTCTGGAGTGATATTTTTATCAATAAAAGTTCCATGGTAATGTTTACTTATGTCACCCCCTTTTTTTTTACTTTCCATTCTTTCTCTATTGTATAAATATGTGCCCAGCTTCATTCCAGTGTGATTCAATAACTCTTCCTTTTCAATTATGATATCAGATTCATAAAAATGCTATTTTCTGCTAAAAATTTAAAGGATTTTGAGTTGCCATCTCTCAATTTGAAAATCTCATTTGGTATTTGTTAATTGATTGTATGTACATCAGTAGAACAGCATACTTTGCCAAGGTTGATGCTCTCAGAGATGTGATACTCTTTGCTGTCAACTCCCATAATTTCTGCACAATTCTGATAGTACTTTAACAATATTTCTCTTAAAATTAAGGATAAACCACTAAGGATATCTGTATATATATATGCCTGATCCTAAGATATATGAATTCCCTTGATTTTACCAAGCTGAAACATACAAGATACATCAATGATTTCTTTATTTTTTAGATTATCATCCACTTTTTTATGAGCTTTTCTGCCTGCTTGACATGACATTTCAAACATTTTTCTTTACTTTTTTATCAATAAATTATGTGTGCCCTGGTCAAATATTCTTTATTCATATTTGGCATTTTTAGTAAAAAATAAAGTGTCCAAAACATCATGGCCACTGCTTATGGATAAGATGGTACTAACAAGTTTGCTTTTTATGATAAAAGTTTTTGCCTCCTCTTTGAAATCTTAAAGGTTCCATCTTCACAGAGTACCTCATGGAATGATGGTGTTTGATAGCAACACGGTGCAAACAAGTTTTACAAAAAACTTTCTGCAATAATTCAGAAAACATATTTTATGCATTAAAAAAAAGTAGAAGCATAACAGACACGAATATAAATTTTAAAATTGTATGGAACATAAAATTATATAGTTATGTTTAAGAAAGATTGAAAAGATTTGTAGATGTATTTAAAGCATGAAAATTGATTATGCATAAAATAATTGACATTTTTGTATTGCAAAACTGTTAAATGGCTAAAAAAATTAAGTTATTTATGAAATTATATGTATAGATATTGTAGATAAATATTATATTGTAAACGAGCATACTATGCAAATAAGCCTGCACCTTGTTTACATATGTAATAAAAATTTAGAATTTTCTGATTTTGCTACAAAATGTATTTTAAACTGGCTATTGTTGCTAATAGTCAAAGCATTTTTTTTTTATGTTGAAATCTTAAATTTTTTTTAAAACATCAAGGTGATGAATTAAAAATTTTAATTTATTTTTAGAAAGTTATCTACGTATTTATTTAATTAATCAGAACATAGAACTGCAGTCATTTCGTAGATTCCAACAATATATGCCTAATAAAGAGAGTTTATTTTATGTGTGAGTTATTTTTAAACTGAACAATATTTTTTTTTTAAAAAAAAACAGATATTTTAACGAATGAACAATCCAGATGACAAAGCAAATTTCAAACAACAAAAGCAAAATTCACAAATCTACTTTAAAGTAATAAGACTAGGAACTGGTAAAAATTATTATCTTAAAATGTTTTTGTGTGATTGTTAATTAAACTGGTCAAAATGAAATTGAAGGATATTGAAGTAAAAGGATTCCATTTCTTGTAGTGATATAAATTGATACAGAAATAAATTAAATGATCTGATTTATATTTATGATTATATCCTGATTGATTTATTGCCACAAATTGTTTGCTGTATTGCTATTTCATGAGCTCAAAAAGTAAAGACTTCAACAAATATTTTCAGGTGACATGTATAGAGAAACATTTCAGATATTTAAATGTCTTTATGTAATCTTAAGTGCTTAATATATCTCTTTTCAATTTACTTTATTACAGAGCAAAGGTTCATGCTCAACGCAAGTTTGCTCAAGGCTCAAATCCAAACAGTCCTGTGCCAACACCTCATAAAGTTCCATATGTGAACAGTTCTACAACAGAGCTTTTACCATACAAACGACCAAAAACTGAAGACTTTTTAACATTCTTGTGTTTAAGAGGTCAGTTTAAAATGTGTTAGATAATAAATCATCTGTGATAAATAGTTCATTTCAAGAACTTTTGTTGATAACCATGATGTAATGTTTCACAATATATTCTCTTTATTATATATATTATACTAATTAAAACTTATTTCTGAAAGAAAGAAATGTTTTTATTTTGGCAAATAAAGTAAATTACTTAAATATTACTGAAATAAACAAAATATTAGAACTATGTTAAGAGGATTTTAAAGTAGCTGCTAGCAGTAACATCTGAAGATTTCTTGAAACCATGGGCCCCTATCCAAAAGAAGTCTCACTTGTGACCCTATTATCCTTCAATAAAAATAATCTGTAATAAATTAAAGTTTTACTAGAAAATTCTTTTTCTTCATTTTAACTTCTCAGTCATTTACTAGATTCTTCAAAATCAATTGTCAATAATATTTCATTTTCATGAACATGACTTAAGGATGTTGTGTTTGTCATGAAGTGCATCTCAGTGCTGCTAGTTGGCATGTAGTTTGAAGTACCCAGTTTTTTGGACTTATATCCGTGAAGAATATTTGGTGGTTTAAATTTATTGGATCAGGATCTTATTGAGGCTGAGTTCAGAAAGAGATAAGACCTGTTTCAAGACCCCAAACCCTTTTGGCCCATGCCTTAAAACATCCCTGGTTACTAGGAACCTTATATTAAGTTTGTATTTTGCTTATGAGCTTAAGTCTCTATTCCATGAAAGACTGGTATGTAGAGTAATGATGTTTTCTCAGTAAACTAATTTAAACTTCAAGCTCCATAGAAGATCCAAGTTATCTGTTACTCAAGTGGGAATATACTTTCAACTTAAATTAAAGAATGTAAAGTAGTTCTGAAGGTTGCATTGTGATCTGTTATCATTTGTAATGCAACTTGTCTAAAAAAGATTAATCATTCAAAGAGTGACTGATTGCCAGTGACATAGGAGATATGTGCAAGAATGGCTATTCATCACAATCATAAGCCTTTAGAAAACTGTGATAATTACATTGAACTTTGCAGTAGTTTTTCCAGTATGAGTTAAAATTATTTAAAAGGAAAAACTAATACAATAATTCTTTGTCTTTTTTTTTTCTATAAGCCTTTCCATGTGTACAGACCCTCAACCATACAAATCAAATTCTAGCTCAAGACCAATATAGTTTTCTATTGAAACTTAATATTCCAAAATGTTTTTTATATTTGCTGTCTACTGCCCAGTAATCTATATTGGTGAAGCATTTATATATAATGTAATATAAATAATTACTAACATTCATGCATGAAATATTTCACTTTTTATTTATGTATATGACTCAGATTGTAACATATTTAATGAAAGAAGAAATAATCCTGATTGAATTGTTTCAGAATAGTATAATTTACAAGCATTTAGTGTTTCATTTGTAAAATTTCTCAATATGGGACCATAAACATTTACTTGAAATAGAAGACAATATTCCAGCATCTATTTGCAAATGTACTGTTTTCAAATAAAACAAGTTAAATAGTCATGAATAAAAAAACATTTCCTTCAAAATTCGGAAATTTTATGTTGTTTTTAATTATTTGTTTAACTATGTTGTAAAAGGAACTGATTTCTCAAAATATTTGTCTCATTTATTGTAAGTGAATTTTTAGTAAAAGCTTTCTAAATTTAATAATTTTTTTTTCAAAGTAAAATTATGTTTAATGTTGTAAATTATTTCCACGTTCATTACATTTAATCAGTTCTCATATCTATTGTTATTCCTTATTATGTAAATATTTGTGATTTCTTAATTTATGTTAATGAATTGTACAAAAAAAAAATATTTTATAAAGTTTTAGTTTTAATTAGAATTGTTTTTATATTTTTTGTGCATTATTAAAAAAAATTTACTCATATTTATGTATTAATAATTATTTTCTTTATTATTGTAGGTACATCAATTTTACCTCCATCTTTGGATTTTCTTAATTGTTGTTCCAAGAGTGACACCAGCTCTGACTGCCGAAGTTTAAGTCCTGAATTAGAAATTAAAGAGTACCAAAATCAGAAAGAAACGGCTCCAAAAAACTCAGAGCTTCGAGATAAAAATAATTCAAAGCATGAAAATTTGCCGAATGGCATGTCACGCAAAACTACGGCATGTAAAGCATCATCTAAGCGTCATCCAGATTCAGTGCAATCTGTAAAGAAGATACATTCAAAATCTCATAAAGAGGTACATGTTTGTATTTGTGTTGTTAATATCACTTGTTTATATTTAATGTGCGATGAATTTCGTGGGCCTCGATCTGACACTGTCAGACAGGTGGGATTAGAAACAACATATTTAATGTAATGTGTTTCCTTAGTAAAAAAATTAATTCCTTAACGATCGGATAATTTTGAAGAAAACGGTCCTAAAAGTGACTATTTTTTTTATTCAAGAAAATTAAATAAAACTAAGTACATGTTCAATATATGTATTCATTTTTAATTTTCGGATTAATTTTTAGCTTGAAATATGAAATTTAATTTTTTAAGTAAAGCAGACATTTCGGGTTATAATCACTGAATGTTGGCTTTCCAACAAAGAGGAAAAATTTTAAAAAACGTGTTTTAAACATTAAATGAATTTTTTTCACTTTTGCATAATATAAATAAACATTAGTAATTTTTTTTGTGAGATAAGTTTCAAAACATGAGATGCAAAGGCCAAAATCACAAACTGGACAGTAGTATCGAGTTTCTTTTCTGCATCTTTATTGTTTTCATCTCTTTTGGAACAACAAACTTTGCATTCTCTTGATGGTTGCCACTTCTTATCAGTTGGACATATCTGTCTAATAAAATGTCTTTTAATCAAACGGTTGGGGTTGTTCTCCAAATTCCCCGGCATCTTTTTGTAGTGGTTTCTGATATAGAATACTTTTCAATAAGTTCATCTACTAAAGATAAACGAACATCAAATGTGATTTTTTGCCTCCTTGTTTTTTCATAAATAAAGTACTAGTTCAAAATAGTTTGATCTAACAAATAAATATTTTCTTATTGTACTTCTTACCTTGTTTTCAAGCAATTCAGTAATCTGCAATATATTGGTCTCCAATGTCTACTGCTCCGATATTTTTATTGTAGTCAGTGACAAAAAAGTACTAAAGTACAATTCGATTTACTTTCTAACTAACTGTATAATGTATACAATGTTAAAAAATATATTTATTTTTTATCAGTTTTTTTTCCAGAATTTTTACCCACGTGTTTTTACGAAGAGTGCAACTGAGTACTTGATCTTAGATTAAAAAACCGTATCGCTAATATATATGTTTGTTGTGCTGACATTTATTTTTAAAAAAAAAATAATTATCGCTAAACATGTTTAAAATAATCTCGTGCTGCCATCTGGTGTATAGATTAAGAAAGAAAAACAATATTTCGGGCTTAAGAAATAGATTGTTTCAAGCTTTTATGGCAAGTTACTTTTCAACATTCCAGCCCGGAAATATCACGGGCACGAGGAATAGAGAGAGAAATTTCACCCCGTGAATATGACGGGAGCGAGAGGCAAGGGGTTAAAAAAACAAATGTTATAAAAATTGGCTGTTTATATTATGTGGAATTTATGTGTTGATTTAAAGCATAGGGTTCCCAACCTTTTTTAACTGGCGCCCCCTTTTCCAGTGAATATTTCGATACTGCCCCTTCCCACTCCAGAGAAATATGAACGCACATAATGCATAGTGAAAACACAAATAATTAAAAAAAAAATTTTTAAATATTCTATTACTAATAGAATATATTTTTAGTTCTTTTCTAAAGTCTGCAATTTTGTTACTTGAAAATCTGAAATAGCTATTGCCACGAATATATAAATTTAAATACATACAATCAACATAAGGTAACCAGTATTAAAGTTTACTTTTGTTAGTACATAATAAACGTATTTTTTTAGTCTTCTTTATACTTGGTTAATCTGTCCATGCCCCACCATACCATTTCAAAACCCCCTAACTTAGTTTGGGTCTTTTACTGCCCCCCTGAATTCCTCAAAAGCCCACAAGGGGGCGTTGTCACCCACACTGAGAACCTATGATTTAAAGCATGTATAAAATTTTCTGATTACCTGCATATTGCACAAATTTGGAAAATTTTAAATCCTATAGTATTTGGTACCTGTGCTGCAACCTTAGGTGACAGTGCCTTCACTGAGCAAAAATATATTCTTTAGAGTTGTGTTTTCTTTCAGTGGTATAAATTCAACTACTACAGTTATAGGAATGCAGAAACTTCAAAACAAAAATAAATAAATTGTATAGAAGTTGACTAATTTTTAAATCACTAATATTTTCTTTCTTTTATACTAATGAAAGCTAAATTTTAGTTTTGTTCTTGTCCATATTATAGAAAACATAATTATAATTTTTAGGGAGGAAATATCTTTCAGTTTTTTTTTTTATCACCATACCAATTATGAATTGAAAATTTGGGATATTATAAAAATAAACCAAATCTAATAAAATTATCTTAAATAAAAAATTTCCCTAGATTGGGTAAAAAAAATAGTAGGGTTTGCAACCCCGGGATCCCGGTAGTTTTTTCAAATCCCAGGATTAAAATAGCTAATCCCGGGATTTAAATTACAATTGTCTAAATTACAATTTGAAATTTTTTTTCAAAGTATTGTGAATCTGGTATTACATTTAATGTACCTTATTTATTTTTTTTGTACTGTATGTGTTTAATGTCAGTTTTCTTACATGTTGAACCTTGAAGGGTTCGAGGTGGGTGTCTGTGCTGAACCGTGAAATTTGATATGTTTTCTCTTATTTTCTTCTGGGTAACTTTTTCCCCATCGCGAGTGGGGTCAGAAAATGGACATTTCTCCCACCCTCAGGATGTCCGGTGTCAGCTAACTTGGACAGAAGCAATTAGAATTTTTGGAAGATATCTAGTAGGGCTTTCAGCCCCGGTATCCCGGTGTTTTTTACAATCCTGAAATACTGGGATTAAAATAACTAATATCAGGATTTAATTTTCGTCTAAATTACATTTAAAAAAATTTCTCATAAAAAATTTTTCTAAGAATTTAATTAGTCAAAAATTTATATTTTGTTTATGAAATATGTATGTAGAATTTTTGTGTGCAATTATAAGTGCAATAGGTAAAAAAAAAATTATGCACAGCCCTCATTTCTCGTATGGGAAAACGTCGCACAGATCTAAGTGGCTCACTGCAATGCTTACACAATAATACAAGCAACATATCAAGAATAGATTTTATCGCACACAGTTCCTACTTCAATTAAATCCCTTTAATTAATAGCTGACCTGCGTGCAAGACTTGAGACACTTCAAATCCCATTGCATTACTAACAGCTCATGCAACTGGATCTTCAATTTCAAATGAGGTAACACTTGAAATTGATTCACATTCTGATTCAATTACTGGATCAATTTATATACAAAAACCATTAAGTGTAGCAGAACTAAATAAAGTTATCAAAGAGGTATATGCACCAATACAGTCTATTAGATTTGAGACACTTTCTTCAAAATTTCAAAAAGAAATGTCTTTTTTTTTTAAAAGGGAGGTAGACTTGGTGACTACCTGAAAAGAACATACTCCTACTTAATGACAATAATATGTACTAGTAAAGAATCCGAACGTTCACTTTCTTTGGCAGGACAATTTGTAGCAAAAATAGAAGCCGTTTCAATGATGAGACACCGGAGGAGCTGTGTTTTTTCAGCTTATTTACAAAAACACGAGAAATGAAGAAATGCTTTTTTTTTTATTTGCTGCTATTTTTATTTGTTTTTTATGGTAAATTAATCTTTTATTTGTTTCATTAAAATAACATTAAATCAATTTTTAATAAATAGTCCAATACTAATCTCGGGATTTGGACAATGTAATCCCGAAATCCCGGGATTGAAAATATGACACGGGATTGCAAACCCTAAAAAATAGATTGTCAGCTGCAATGTTGAAAATATTAAAGAATTGTAGAATAACAATTTTATTTGAAAGTTAACTTCATATTCACTTGAGTATGTAAAAGTATACTCTCTATAATTAAGCATGCATAAAACCTTGCTTATTCCTTGCTAACAATTGTTATTGAAAAGCTTTCAATTGCCATTTAGCTTTTTGAAAAATCCCTATGATATTCGTAATAATGGTATAATCATATTCAATAAATCATTTGTATGTTTGTCTGTATAATGCAATATAAACATCATACATGTTTGTAGTTTTGAATTTTGAAAAAATTAAAAATGTATTGCATTAGGTAAAAAAACATATACTGAAGCTAATTTCTGATGTTTGAGAAGATATGCAACTCTTATCATTTTTCAATTACTCAATGAAATTTGGCACTCGACACCTCAGGAGTATATAAATCTTGCAATAAGGTCAATTTGATTTTGAGCTCTGTCAGAGTTTACTTTTAGCTTTCAATAATTAAGCCTCAAGTGGTGTGATGATTTTACTTATCGTTTGTAGAAGTTAAACTATGGATAATTATCTTTCATGCTGTTAGTCAGCCATACTGTGTATTGAAAACTCTTGTTTCTCAAGCCGTTATCATTTTATAAACAAAATTTTATGTTGTCAAGAATCCAGCATTTATTTTTATTCACCTTAAACCTAGAAACTTGTAACAATATATATAGGCTTTAATCAGCATATTGCAGTAGAACTTTAAATTTATTATTATAACTTGTACAATTCTATTCATATATATGTATAAACTTTTTTATAAATTATATACAGTCGACTCTCGATAATTCAAAGTTGGAGGGACCAATGAAAAACTTTGAATTATCAAGAGAGTAGGAAAAAATTCTTTCTTAACCTTTCAAATAGAACTCTTTTACGTCCCATCCAAATCTCTTCCATTCCTCATTGGAAATGAAATAGTTTCACATTCTGTTCAGACACTGTCCCCAACACCATTGGTTCTTCAAGGCAGGGGCTAATCTGGGCCATGCCCTATTTTCTGCCACTTGCTGTCACAGATGAGTCATAAATCACCATGTCACTCCAACACAAAATACACAATCCTCGCATTTCTTCACAATAGCATACCATCCTTTCTGAACACGTGTAGCAAGGCCACTGGTTAAACGAAAGGTATGGATGGCTGACAACAAGTGCCACCAGTCTATTGTCCACTTAAAGAAGGAAAGCAATAAAAGTGTCTTTTTGCCTGAGGAACTAGGAAACACAAAGTTGGGATGGCAGATAGATAGTCATCAAAGGGGCTACGTTTCACGCAAAGACAATACCACACAAGACATGTAAGCTCCAACCTGTTTGTTACTGGACTCTACATAATAGTGAGTGCTCAAATTGTCGAGAGTTATGTGAGATAACTTCAAATTATCATATGTTATAGTATGACCAGCCCCAGATTTTACTTCAAAATATTGAGTGTACCAAAATGTATGGTTTTAGTTTGAAATATCAAGAGTATCTCTAGGGGCTGAGCATATACCTTGAATTAAGGAGAAGTACATATTATTGAAGGTTTGAATTGGCGAGAGTCTACTGTAGCTAGATTTTAATTTAAATATGTATATATATTTGTGATCAATACTCATTATAGTAATAATTTTATATATGATATTATTTTGGCTTATTTATTATGTAGTCATTTTTTTCCCCCTTTCTTATTTTAGGCATCGATAGTACGAAAAAGGAAGTCGAGGGAGGAATCTGAAAGCAATGAAATTAATCCTTCAACTTCTCGGTCAAAAGTTACAACAAGTGCAAGAACTAGATCATCTACATTGCACGCTCTTCGAGAAAAATATAAAAAACGAAGACTTGAAACAAATAAGAAGAAACTTTTACCTGTTAGTAAGCCATCAACAACTGCTCTTTCATCCAGCACAGCTAGTTTAACCACTAGATCACAAAGTAGTACAAAACCATCTGAAAAGAAAACTCCTCGTAACATTGTTAAAAATCAAACTAAATCCATTAATCCTCCTGTAACTAAATCTACATCTCCAGTACTCAATAAAGTCAAACAATCTCGTTCAGACAGAAAACTTGCCATGGAAAAGCGAAAGTCTTTGCGTTCAGCTCATCCATCCAAAGGTTTCGGACAAAAAAGATTAGGTCAGAACAAAAAGACAATGTTGCTTAGAAGAGCAAAACTTGTTCCACCTATTGTAGATGTTGATTCTGATAGTGAACCAGAAATTATCAGTGCTGCATCCACCAAAAAAAATCAAGTGCAACCAATATGTACCAAACAAGAAAAATCTTTCAATTCCAAAAGATTATCAGAAAGATTACGTAATCAAAATGATGTTCCAAAGGAGAAGTCTACTTTAACATCTAGACAGATATTACTTAGAAAACACATGCAAAATAGATTCAATGCTAAGAAATCTTCTCTCCACATGAAAAATATGAAATCTAAAACCATTGTTAAAAGCACAGTAAAACAAACTATTTTAAAGAAAGTCACCAGAAAAAGTCTTATTTCAAAGACTATGTCTCTTAGGAAAGATCTTCAAAATAAACGTGTTACTCGCAGTGCCAAACATCAAATAGAAGAAATGCTTTGGGCAAATCCAGAAAAACGGTCCAAGTTGCAAAATTCTAAAAATATTCTACTTTCAAAATCAGAGAGAAAACGCCCTGTTGTTGATGAACAGTCATTACCTAAAAAACCACGATTAATATCTCATAAGAAAGAGATTGAAAATAAACATACAAAAAGTGACAAAGATGTAAAAAATAAGTCTTCAAATGCTGAGGCTTTAAAGGGATCAATGTTAATGAGTTCTTCAAAACTTGTGAAAAAAGTAGCAGATTCTGTCATGCATACAAGAAGCTCTAAAACTTCTTCCCATAATGAACCCAAACCAAGCTGCTCTAATACTGAAACCTTTCAGTCAAGATCAAAAACTGAAAGTGCAAATAGCAAAGTATCCAAACTTAATGAAAATAAAGTCAGCAAATCAAATAAATCTGTTGACAACAAATCAAATAAATCTGTTGACAACAAATCAAATAAATCTGTTGACAACAAATCAAATAAATCTGTTGACAACAAATCAAATAAATCTGTTAACAACAAATCAAATAAGTCTGTTGAAAGTTGTAAATCGAACAAATCTCTTGAAAGTAAATTGGTTAAATCTACTGAAAGCAAGCAAAATAAATTTACAGAAAATAAAACGAGTAAGCCTTCTGAAAACAAAGTTAATAAATCTGATGAAAAAATAAGTAAAGTTAATGACATTGGTTTGAATAAATCTTTTGACAGTAAAGCAAGTAAATTTCCTGAAAATAGCTTAAACAAATCAGTTGATAGAATGAACAAAACATCTGAAAATAAAGTACCTATGGAAACTGATAAAAGATCTCTTAAATGTGATGAAACTAAAACTACCTCAAAAACAAATTTTACATGCTCTAAATCTGAAGATCGTAGTAGTATTACAAAATCTAATAGAATCCATGAGGTAACAAGGAATGTTTATGTAGCATCTAAAGTTGAATTAGATGAAAATTTGAAATCAAATGACAGAGAAGTAGAGATATTAATTAAAGAAAATAAGATAAATAAAGATAATGACCTTAAAAATAATTTGGAAACTGAAGTTTTTTCTAGTATTATTAGAGAACATAAAGAAGCTAATGTTCAAAATAATTTAAATATGCAAAAGATTGATAAAAATTTGAAAAAAGATATTTCTGAATTAATTTCCCTTAATGTTGAATGTGAAGAACCTACGTTTGTTTTTAATTGTGAGCCAAGTTGTAGTGGAAATGAAAAGGAAGTGTGTGACAAGAAATTGAATCTTGATAAAAGTACAAAATTTGAACAGCTACCAAAGGAAGGCCATGTTATCAAAAAACATAATGATAAAAAATATTTTAAAAATACATCATATAAAGAGGACAGATCATTTAAGAAAATATCTGATAAAGTTCCAAAAGTACAAAATAAAGTTTTTGAAAAAGATATGAAATCTTTTAAAAGAGAAGGATTTAAGGAATCTGAAATTAAAGATTCATTAAGAGATTTTGATAAGAATATACAGAAAAGAGAATCAAACAAAGAAGAGCATGAAAATCTTACCAGTATTGTTAGTAATACAAGCCAAAATGTATCTAATCAAAAGAATATTGCAAGTATAGAAGGAAAAGGAGCTATCAAACATCCAAGTGAAATCAAATGTTTCGAAAAAGGAATTCAAAAAGAATTAGTAAGCAATAAAGATAAATTTGATAGCAAAAAGCTTTCTGATAAGAGTGAAAATGGAAAGCGGTCCAGCAAATTAGATGTTAAAAAAGATTCTAAAAAACTGAAAACAGAAAATGTTAAAAATTCTGATACTCCATCTACATCATACAATAATTTTAAAAGAAATTGTGAGACACTTTCTCATAAAATTAATCATCTCATAGAACAAAAACTAGATAGTAAAAAAAATCAGGTGATTAATTCTTTCAATAAAAGTACTTCTGAAGTAGTAGATAATGATTCTGATGATGATTCAGATAGTGACATAACATTAGATCAGTTCTTAAAATTAAAATCAGATACTCATGTTTCAAGAACTGATTATTCTAGCTCAGTTTTGACATCTCTAGAGAAAAAAATAAATGTCGATTCAAGTTTGTTAATTAGTGAAAACAAGGATACCAAAGTAAAAAAGGACTCTGAGAAAGACTCACAGAAAACAAAAAAGGATGGTGAATCATCAAAACATAAAAAAGATAAGAGTAGTTCCAAGGATAAGTCATGTAGAAAAGAAGACAAAAGTGGCAAAAAAGATTCTGAAAAATCTCTTGCCAAACTTTTAAAACGAGAACGTTCAAAATTAAGCAAGAAAGAGGAAAAGGAGAGGATTAAACATAAACGAGAAGGTTCTAGTAGCTCTAAGTCATCTAAACGAGATTTTGAAAAAGATGGCTCAAAGCTAAGCAGAAAAGAAGGGGAAAAGGAAAGTAGCTCATCAGATAAGAAAATTGAAACAAAAGCTGAATTTTCTGAAAGTAAAAAAGAAAAATCAAGCAAAAAGGAATCTTCTAAATTATCAAGATCCAACAGTTACGATGAAACTAAAACACCGAAGAAGAAGAAGAAACATAATGAATTTAAGGACATAGAAAAAATTAAAAATCTTATTAATAAATCTAGTATTTTAAATGAAGTTTCTGGATTTAAAGAATTTAAACGCCGTCTTTCAAATGATAAATCAGAATTCAAAAAACACCTTTCAAAGTCAAAGAAACGCAAAAAATTGGCATTGTTAAAAGAAAAAAAATTATCAAAGAAGCTTTCTTCAAAGCTTTTAAGGAAATATTCTAAAAAGAAAGGTCTTAAAAAGAAAAATAAGTTGAGAAAGAAAGAACTTAAAAAAGAAAAACTTAATCTTGGTGATAAAGGACATTCTAAAAATAAAAAACAAAAGCATAAAACCAAGAGTGATCATCATAAAAAAGAAAATCAAGAAAAAATTAAAAATTTGGATGTAGCTCTTTCCCCATCACCTGTTGTCAAAGATGTTTTGTCTACAACTTCTGAGTATTTGCATTCGTTTCCTAAACTTGCAATAGAGACTCATTGTGATGAGCCTGTAAACATGACTGTACAGTCTTCAAATGTGAATAATAATGTACAATCATATAGTAATGATTTAAGTACTTCTACAACTTACATTACTGAAAATGCTTCTGATGGTGCTACAACTGTTGAAACATTAACAACTGATGTTTCTCAAAGAATTTCTACTGACTTGGTATTTAATACTAATGATAACTATCAAGGTTTAGTAGCTGGTGAGTTTTCTGGTGTTTTTGAAGAACCTTTTCCTACTGGTACTATACTTGTAGCTACAAGAGACAGTATTTCACAAGTTCCACTTCATTTCATTCAAGATATTCCTCCTCCTGTCCCTAAAACTATGGCAGATGCTGCAACAAACACTTCAGAAGATGATCTTGATGAAAACATAAGTTTAATTTCTGATCATATGAGAAGTGAAGAAATGTCAGTTGGTACACAGACTATAACACCTGTTGGATCTCCATCTCCAACTGTAGAAATGAGATCCATAGTTCCAATGCCTCATGTGGAATCTCCTTTGGCTGAAAATAATAAGGCGCATTTTCAAAAACAAATACCTACTATGCAGACAGTTATAAATTTAGATCATTCAGTTGTTCCTACTACAACTCAAAGACCAACAGTGTCCAATTTTATTCACCTTCCTCCCACCAAATCCATGGTATCGGATTCAGTTAGTCATATTCTTTTACCAGTTACAGCAGGAAAAATTCAAATACCTGCTGAAGTTCATACTCCAGTATCACCAATGACACCTGTAAAGCCTAATTTATCAAGCAATATTAATATTCCTCTGCCATTAGTGACATCTGGATCACCTAAAATACCTGGCAATGTTAATATCTCTATAGTTCCAACATCTCCTAAAATTGTCAATTGTCTTAGCAATTCTGTATCATCTGTAACTCCAGAAAAACTAAATATT
The DNA here is from genome assembly GCA_019973975.1 of Trichonephila clavata. NCBI lineage: Eukaryota > Metazoa > Arthropoda > Arachnida > Araneae > Nephilidae > Trichonephila > Trichonephila clavata. The sequence continues at coordinate 31,943 of BMAO01014561.1, read as the reverse complement.
CCAATGTGTAACAGCAGCTCTCCTGTAGTAACTTCCAATAGGACCATCAGCTCTCCTGTAGTAGCTTCAAATAGGACCAACAGCTCTCCACTAGTAGCTTCAAGTAGGACCAACAGCTCTCCACTAGTAGCTTCAAGTAGGACCAACAGCTCTCCACTAGTAGCTTCAAGTAGGGCCAACAGCTCTCCTGTAGTAGCTTCAAATAGGTCTAAAATATCAGTTTGTGCTGGAAATCCTGTTCTTCCAATTACACCTGTAAAACCAAAAGCTCCAGTAAATGTCACTAATATTATTTCAAAAACACCTTCCAAGTCTAAAGCATCTACTAGTGCTAGTTCTTTAGATCATTCTACTACACCAAAAATGAAAAAAAGAAATACCCCTGTTAAGAAGTCAAAGACTTCTTCTAATATATCTTTTACAAAGCGTGATCCATTTCCTTTAGATTCTGCTAGACTAGTAGCTGCTCCTGTCTTTTATCCAGAAGCACATGAATTCAATGATCCTTTGGAATACATTAGTAAAATACGCCCAGAGGCGGAACAGTATGGAATTTGCAAAATTGTTCCACCATCCTCATTCAAGGTATGTTTCAGTATCTGAAATGAAGCAATAAATTTTTCTTAAAAATTTTCAAAATAAATTCTGGTTATTTTTTTTAATTCTAAGTTATCAAAACTTTAAAAGTTTTCCTTTTTTGCAGAATTCAGCATTTCTTAAAGCATATATGCTGTTAAAAAATTGCTAAAAATCTTAAGGAATTTTTTTTTTTAAATTTAATTATTTCAAGATTTAAAATGATTTATTCTTACAATTAAAAAAGTGTTGTGTTTAAGCATTTCAAAATTTTCCTTACGGAATACATGAATTGTGTATATTTTTTTTAAAGTTTTGGTTTTATCATATTTAATGCAATCAAACATAGTTTGTTTTTCATAGATGGAATAATATAATGATAAACTGGTTTAATTTATATTGTATAATGTTACTTAAAACAATTTTAATATTTGATCTACATATTATAATGACTTACATTTTTTTAATAAAATTGTATGATTTATCTTTTTAAGTAATCCTATTATAATAGAGGACAGTAGTAAAATATCCAAGTTTTTTATTTGCAATTTGATAATATATTTTACCAAATTTCATTTAAGTTTTGTTTATGAAATATTGTATCATTTTTTTAATAAATTAATTTTTTAAATTAAGTGCTTTATTTTTAAACACATTTTAACTAAGAAAGTTATCGAGACAAGTTATTTAGTATACTTTCAAGGAATTTTAAATTTCTAAGCCCTTCATTATTATGGCAAAGTAAGATTTAATAAAAGTAAGAAGAAAATTGTTTATAGCTAGAGACATAGCTACCACCGTACCAATGATACAGTGCCCCAAAATCTGTACATACATAAAATACACTGGCGTAGCTAATTCTGAGTGAGCACCCAAAAAATTTTGATACAGGGCCCTACTCAGGATTAGCTATGCCAGTGTTTATAGCTATACTACCATTTTGAAGTCCAAGCATGCTTTATTGATATTATGAAGCTTATTAATAATTATAACTCATTTCTTAAATTTTAAAAAGTTTTGCTGTTATAATTTTTTCTTTCTTTTGTAGCCTGAATGTAAAGTAAATGATGACATGAGATTTACTGCACATAATCAGTATTTACATAAAATGCTGTACAGGTAATTTATTAATCATATTTTTATCCTTTTAACATTGATTTGCAACAAAATAATAAACTCTACTTAGTTATATACAATTGATTTCATTCTAAATCAAGAAAACAATGGCACACAGGGTTTGTACTGAAGGTTGATAAAATGTCTGATGTCACAGCTTTGCTAATCGGGATTAAACCACTTTCAGTAATTACGCATTAGTGTCACTGCAGCAAAATTGACACCATGCGAATCACACCTTGATATCAAAACAATGAAGATTCTAATGAGTTTTATATGGAAAAATATCAATCAGTTAAATTTTTGTGGAAAATGGCACTACTGGTGTGGCACCAATTTGGCTGCAGTGACGCTAATATGTAAGTACCTAACTTTCTTTAGAAAGAAAAAAAGACCCCTTGTATTTTTTTATGTTTAAAAAAATATTTTATCTAGTTATCTCTTTGTAGATGGGGTCCAAATGTACAACACACTGCTTGTATAAGGAAACATCTTAAAACTCAAAAAATGAAATTAGAACAAGCTCCACTTGTAAGTTTATTTCTTACTTGTATATGATAATCATAGATTTATCCTCTATTTGATTTATCTTAGTAGAGTATTCTTTATAAATAAGTTCATATTTCTTTTATTATTGAACTTAGCTGATGCAAAAAAAAAATTTTCATCTTTTAAATTCTGTTAAAGAAAGGGCTGTGAAACAATTTTATGTGTGTATTAACTTAAACAGAATATTTGTTTCAATGAATAAAATAGAAAAAGCTGCTACTTAAAAATATATAAAAATTCCAAAAATTAGTTGGGTTTTTTCCTATAAAAGTGTTGCTATGATATTGTTTGTTGGAACTATAAAATTAAAATTTGATTTTTTTTATGAACTAATTTTATTAAAATTAATTTACTTAGCTGTAGAAATCAGCAATATGTATCAAAACTACATTTAAAAAAATACTCTTAAATATTCAAAGTTCATTAATAATCATTCATACTTTTTAACATGTTGCGTGCACGTCTTGAATTTCACAGGAGTTTAGGCATTCAATAAAATTGTCATAAATCAATAACTATTTAATTTTTCCCAGCTGAAGTTTTTTCCTCTCTTTCTACTTATTTATATGGTATCCTCTCTCTCTCTCTCTCTGGCACAATTATATAAAATATGTTTTCTTACATTCATGCTTTAGTTACATATATCAAAAAGTGTTTAAGTCCATTTTCCAGTATGCAATCTGTTAAAAGTTCCATTTTGAAAAATCAAAGCATTTTTATCTCTAATATGTTTTGGTAATAAATTTTGTGTTTATAGATGGGAGGTATAGAATTGGATATCTCTAAGTTTTATCATACGGTACAACAGTTTGGTGGCTTGCAACAAGTAATTGAAAAGAAAAAGTGGCAAAAAGTTGCTGATGCTATGCGTGTGCCTAAAAGTGTGAGTCATAATGTTTGACCTTTTTTTACAGTGCAAGAATTTATATTTTTTAAAATAAAATTTTGTTTATAGAATACTTTATAATTTTAAAAAATGTTTTCTATATTCATTAACAGTAACATAAACATTCTCTAAATTGTATTTAAAACTAATATTGATTTCTGAATTAATGAAAGATAAATAAAATTCATAATTGCAATAATTTTTTATTGACGTTCATTTTTAAAAGGCCAGTTGTTTTAAAATAAAACTTTGGTTAAATTTAATTTGTGTGACTGGAATGCATTATCTATCATAACACATTATGTAAATTACATTTGATTGTATTAGAATTTTCCTCTTGATATTTTATATACATATGAATTTATTTATATGATGATAATTTTGATCCAAATTTTCTCTTTTATCTTGATTATTTTATAAATATTTTAATTGTATTTTTAATTTATTAAATTTTTTTAGTAAGATGGTAATTTGTTATGACATTTTAATTTATGTAGTAATTTATGGATACCTTATATTGCCCTGAATTTTTTTGTTTTTGTTATGTATACATATACACTTTTTTAATTATAAAAAATTATACTTGTGTGTTTTCATGGGTAAAATCATTTTTATTGTTACAAATTTTTAAACCTTTTGTATTACTAATCAATTAAAAAGTATAGTACTATGTGTGAGAAGATTTCTTTATTGCTAAAACAAATTCAGTGAATTTAAATTCTTTTCTAACTTTTATATTTGAAAATTTATTTTATAATGTATATTGTGGTATTGATATTATAACTATTTTTACAGGCTCAAGATAGAGTTACAAAGCTCTATGATGCTTATTGTAAATATTTAGTTTCCTATGATTTATTACCTCCAGAAGAAAAACAAAAAATTGAAGAAGAAGTGTTATCTGATCATGCAAAGCGTATAAAATTACGTTATTCACCTAATGAATCTGAAAAAGATGAAGAAGAAGTAGATGATGATGAAAATTATGACTGTGTGACAAAGGTTAAAATTCAGTCACTTAGTTGTTAAATTTTTTTATTTAAGCTTAAGTTTCCAGATGGGATAAAGAATTGTTAGACATTTATTTGTATTTATTTTTGAACTAACTTTTTGATAAAATAATTATCTAGTGTTATAAAAATTATTTGGTTGCATCAAAAAAATTTCTTTAATGCATTTATAATTATTTATATGAACATACCAAATATTTTTTGTATATTTATTTAGAAAGAGTAATTAAAAATGTGTACGTATGTATATAAAAAAATTTAATTTATTATTTTGCAATGTTAAATATTATTTCTTGCTCTTTTGTTCAATGTAGGGTCGCTCCATGTCCTTGAGTAACTTTTTCAGAATAGCTAGAAATACAATGAGTATGTGGTTTAAAAATGAACCATCTCCAGAAGAAGTTGAGGTAAATATTTATTTAAAAAAAAACTTTAAGGAACAATGTTTATTAAAAATACTGATTCTATTAGTATTTTAATATTCCTATTAGTATTTTATTATTTTTTTATACTATATGAATTTACAACATTTTTAGGAGCTTAATAATGGTATTATACAGAGGTAGATTATACCATTAATATAAGAATATTTTAAATATATTATGTGTGTTTTTTCACTTGAATTGTAATTACAATGCATGTCTAAAAAATTAATTTTACTATTTTCCAATATTGATTTTTATTCTATATGTTTCCTAGCTCTTCAAAAGACATTTAATATTATAATTTTATATAATAATTGTATATTAATAATATTTCCTTACTTATTTTAATTCCTTAGCATGAATTCTGGAAAATTGTTACTGAAAGGCAACAACATGTAGTGGTTCATGCAGGGAACATTGATAGCAGTGTGACTCAAAGTGGCTTTCCAACTAACCGTAGTCCTTTTGCTAAGTATGCCTTCCTTTCACATATAAATTCCAATTAATCCTTACATATTGAAATTTTTTGCTTTATTCATATAAGTTGACATAAATATATATACTGATATGTATGAATCTGAAAATAAAATTACTCTTCAAATGTTTTATTTGAAGCTATGAATTTATTTGAATAGCTATTAAAACAGTTAATAGTTTGAATTGCTCTTCAATTTTTATTATTTTTTGCTGTGTTATTTTAAGTAATCATAATAATTTTTATTATGAAAGAAAGGAAGCAAATTTTTGTTCACGGTTAGAGTGAAAAAAATCATTCTAGTTTCGGGGAATTTGTTATAATTTTTAATCAATTTTTTTAATTTTGGTAAATATTTCAGTAAAAAAATACTCTTGGGAAAAAGTATATTTTTCCAAATAATGTATTCTTTTAGTATATGCTTTATTTTGATTTTTTACTTTAAAAAATCTTGTCTTCTCCATTCTTATCTGTACCCAGGTAAGAATGACCTCCATTCTCCCTGATTTGACAAAAGAGCATATAACTCTTTTTCCCTCTCTTTCCACTGAAATTTATTATTTGATTCATACAAACTCTTTTAAAATAGCATTTATAAATTAATTATTTAAGAGAACAGAATTATAATCTTATTGGATTTGAGAAAGTAGCTCAAACATTTTATAACAGGAACCTAAAATGTTTAAGCTTAAATTTCTTAGAAAAATTAATACCAATTGTAAAAGCTGCGTAAAAAAATTGATTATCTTCCAAAACACAATGTGAGAAAACACATAAAAATGAAGGTATTGTTTGCTGTCTTTGAGGTATATATATATAATTATATATTAAGACATCAAGTAAAATGATTTTTATTTATGAAATATTACTATAATTATTTCTTTTTATATAAATGTATGGTTTTATTATGTAATTTCAGGCATCCATGGAATTTGAAAGTTTTAACTAATAACAGTAGATCTGTTTTAAGAAGCATGGGACCTTTATCAGGTATAATTTTAATTCAAGCCACCTTCATTTTATCTCTATGTTTTTTAACATCATTTTAAATGTTATAAATACTGATGTATTTGATTGCAGGTATCACAATCCCTACTCTTCATGTTGGTATGCTATTTACAACTGGCTGCTGGTACCGAGATCCACATTCTTTCCCTTGGATTGAATACTTGCATACTGGTGCCAGTAAAATTTGGTAATTTAGCTGTAAATTATAATTAATATGGATATATGCAATTATTCAGATTTCTTGTGTTTTGGTGTTGTCATTTTGATGTATAAAATTTTATATTATTACAGTAGTGCAGATATTGGATAGTCAAATCCTCTTATAAAAATAATTATTACACAAAAGCAGTTTCTTAAAAATTGTTGCAAAATGAATAAATGACTATTTAGTGTAAAAAAATTCTCTAATACAGTCGATTCTCTCTAATTCAAACCTTTGATAATACGAACCTCTCGCTAATTTGAAGTATATGCTCAGCCACTAGAAAAACTCTTGATATTTCGAACTAAAACAATACATTTTAGTAAATATTTTGAAGTAAAATCAATGGCAGGTCAAAATACAACATCTGATAATTTGAAGTGATTTTATTAAACTTTCAACAATTCAAACACAACATTTCAACAATTCACTATCATGTAGAGTCCTGTAGCAAATAGTTTGAAGCCTACGTGTTTTGTGTTGTCTCTCCTGTAGCGTGAACCCTTTGATGACCATCGGAGTTGACTCTGATAACTCTGACAAGAGCTAAAATGTCACTAAACAAACTACACAACTTTTTCCTTCAAAATCATGTTGATGAGGATGTTTTTTCAAGCTTCATTTATTCTGGAAAAATCTATTGACAAAGTTAGATTGAATGCTATAAAACAAAAAAAGATAGCAGATTTTTTTGTCAAAAAAAATTAATTATGTACAGTATGTATTCTTTTAATACATGACTTTCAACTTCTGCATAATATTTATACTGTGTTTATGTACTTTTTTAAAAATGCTTAAAAATAATTTCATACATATGTACAATAGTTGGTTTATTGCACAATTTCAAATTTAAATGTGTTAGAAAAAATTTCTCTTCGTGAATTTTGGGAGTTTTTTAATTCAAACTCTTGATAATTCAAAGTTTTTCATTGATCCTTTCAACTTCGAATTATCGAGAGTCGACTTTAGTTATAGGAAATCTTATAAAGGTTTGCATGAAATTTAAAGCAGAAAAGATAAATTTTTTGTACAGGTTTTTCCATCTTAAATTTTCATTAAAAAAATAACTTAATGTAAATTTGTTATAAAATTAGATTTTAGTTGAAAGTATGAAAAAGAAATTTTTCTAAAGCTTAATTTTCCACTACCTTCAAGTAATAGATATTATAATAATAATAAACGTAGATTGCAGGGATTTAAGTACCTGGATTCTAAGTATTTTTACCCAGTTGCTCTTAAACCGTTTTATCACTCTGGACCCAGTCAACATTTAACAATTTTACCACGACCTGCTAAGGAAGACATTGATTGTTTATATCTTAGACTGTTTTGATTTAATAATCTTAATTTAATTGTATTTAAAACATGCCTTCGGAATGAAATACAGTTATATTAAAAAGTGAATAAATATAAAGTGTTTAACATGAAATATAAAGTGATTTCCGTAAAAAGTTACACAAACCCAGGAGAAATACACACAGTAAATAAATTGGAAATAACTTAATGTGTTCCTTGTGCAGCCTTTGGTCCATGGATCAGTACCAACCTGAGGTTTGTGGATTACTGATTTAACATTATTTTTTACCACACTTAATTGTATTTTTAAAATCTTTTTTACAGAATCTGATTTTTTATAAAATTTTATTATACTTTTCATGTATAGGTACGGAATCCCTGCTAATGGGTGTGAAAAATTCAGAAATTCTATGAAGAAGATAGTTCCTGAGTATTGCACAAATAAACCATTATGGTTATCATCTGATACAGCTATGGTATATCTGAATATTGTTTTCTTTAAAAGTTAATCCCCATTTACTATGTTTTTTACACAATTTGTTCCATTATGTACCACATTATAACTCTTACTAATGAAGTTTATATCATAATTACAATATTTAATTTTTTATTGATTTAAAATTGAAACAAAATACTTTATAAAATATTCTTATACAATTTGTTCTGTTATATAGCATTATAACTCTTAATAATGAAGTTTATATCATAATTAATATTTAATTTTTTATTGATTTAAAATTGAAACAAAACACTTTATGAAATATTCTTTCAAAATACAGTTAACTTTAATGAAATAGGAATTGTGCTCATAGAAATTTTTAATACAAGGGGTGATCAAATAAAAAGGTACGAAACGACACGGTGGGTACAAATGTAGACTTTATTCAAAATATACACCATAGGCCTGAGCACAACGATCCCACTGATGAACAAGCCGCAGGATTCCTTGTTCCCAGAATTCCTGTGGCTGTGACGAGACCCAGTCCTTCACAGTGTCCTTGAGTACGTCGTCCAAGTTGAAGCGCTTCCCTTTCAGGTGTTTCTTTAGTGGACCAAACCTATGGAAATCGCAGGGCGACATGTCCGGACTGTAGGGCGGATGGTCCAACGTCTCTCATTTGAACTTGTCCAGTTCCATTTGTGTGACTCTGGAGACGTGTGGACATGCGTTATCATGGAGCAGAACCACACCCTCCGTGAGCAGCCCCGGTCTTTTGTTCTTGATGGACCTGCGTAGGCGTCGGAGTGTCTCACAGTACACATCGGAGTTAATGTTTTTTCTGTGCTCGAGGAATTCCACAAGTAGCGGACCTTGAACGTCGAAAAAGACAGTGAGCAACACCTTGCCTGCTGACTTCACGGCTCTGAACTTCTTAGGGGGAGGTGACGACGCATGCTTCCACTGCATGCTGTCCCACTTTGTCTCTGGCTCGTAGTTATGGCACCAGGTCTCATCACCTGTGACGATCCACTTCATGAAAGCGGGGTCTTCCTGATACCAAAACAGATGTTGCAGTGCTGGTCCCATACCCAGTTTCTTTTGCTGGTCGGTGAGCTGCTCCGAAACCCAAGCGGCACACACCTTCCGAAATCGCAAACTGTCGTGAACAATTGTCCACACGGTTCCATAGCTGACATCCACCTTCAACGCCAACATTCGCAATGTGACACGCCAATCACTTCTCACTAGGTCGTCCACCTTGTCGATGAGATCGCTCGTGATGACAGTGTTTGCCTGGCCTGGTCTCTGGTCATCACCCACACTCTCACGGCCTGCACGAAAACGGGCACTCCATTTTCTGACAGACTTGTCAGAGACACATTTCTCCCCGTAAACAGTCACCATCCGCCGATGAATAGCTGCCGGTTTCTCACCTTCCGCTGTCAGAAATCGGATAACACTTCGCTGCTCCTCAATCGTCGAATTTTGCAACGCGAACACCATCCTGTCCTCATACAGACTGCCGCATCATTTGGACGACGCATTTTATAAGAGCCTTTGCTCTCTCCTGCGCATGCGGGTGCCCGCGCATGATCCGATCCCAGTCAGAGCCTCCAATGGCATCCCGAGATGTCTCGCTACATTCTCCCATGGCGGAATATGTAAATATTTAACTGTTCCATTTTTATGTCGTTTCGTACCTTTTCATTTGATCACCCCTTATATAATGTGTACCATATATTCCAGCATGTAACAAGCACTTATAATTTCAAACTACATTCTGTTTTTAATTTTTAGGTATATTCTTCATATAATGAGCTTCCTTTCCTTTACAAAGAAATCTGAAATGTTAATATGCGATATTCTTATTTTTTGAAGTAATTCTTTGGTAAAATGTTCTCTGGCTATCACCAATAGTATATTGAGTTGACAAACGATAGGGGAATTATATGAGAGATGGGATGGTTTGAGGGAATAATAAATCATTTTCTGTGCAATTAAGGGGGATTGTATTTAGTGCAGGTGTGCAAAAGAATGTTATTCAGGATTTTTGAAAAAAGGGAGATAATCAGGGAAATACTTACACATTAGCATGGTTGAAATTACATAATAAAGCTGAAAGCATAATTAAAAAATAGATTTAATATTATTATTTATTGAAACAAATAAAAAACAGTACATAATGAATTCAATAAAAATAGTACAATTTGAATTCATTTAAAATTGACTCATTTGAATTAAAAATCAATGTGTTTGAGATTTTCCAAAATCTTATTGTAAATTTAAAACAGAATAAAAAGCCCCTATTTTTTATTTTCGTTGAAACACTGTATTTTTTATGTTTAATAAATTTAGAATTGATAACTGCATGGTAAGACATTCTAAGGAAGTAGATTTTTCAAAATTAAAATTATGCAGTCTGAACTGAACTTTTTTCCCCGACAAACTCATATATACCTATACACAGCACATATAAAAGATAAAATGGATATTCACCAATAATTAATTTTTAAAAAATTTCTACCTACACAACTCCCACAGAAAAAATACTTTCAATTTTTTTTCTTCCAAATCTTATTAACATATAACATTTGAAATTAAAAACTACTAAAAAAAACTGACTTCAATATTAAAGATAATAATAATAAATACATTGTATATATCACAGTCCAATAAAATTCTGTCTTTTAGCTTCCTCAAAAAATCTCTTTCCAAAATATTTTTAACAATATTTAAATATTAATACATGCGATCTAATTTGAATATATTTACAATGATAACAAAATAATATAACTAAATTTATCCCTCTGTAGATTAAAAAAGAAGAAAACATTGAAATAACTCACCTATAACTGAGTTAATTCACAAACTTTAAATATTCAGAAAGAATTTTTAAGAAATGCCTTTTCTATACTTCAAACAGCTTATGAGAATATACTTATGATAACAAAATAATATTACTAAAGTTATCTCTTTGTGTATAAAAAAAGAGAGAGAGAGATCTAAAAAAACACATCTTTTATATTGAATTAACATGATAATTCAGAAGAATGATTCATGATTGATGATTTTTTTTATAACTGGGGAACAGCAATGAATGTTGCCCAATGTCTCGTTTCGGAAGTGGAAGCTCTTTGTATAAATTTTCTGAAAATTAAATTCTTAGAAAATTTTGATGAGAAAAAAATTTTAAATCATAATTTAGACAAAAATTAAATCCCAGGATTTGAAGAAACACCAGGATCTGGGTGCTGCAAACCCTATTTTGTAAATTGTGCTTTGGTTGAAATGTCATTTATCTAGTGTTCTTTTTAAAAGTAAGTGGTTTCTTTTTAAGTGGTAAACATAGGTTCTGCCAAATAAAACATACGCAGTGGTAAGTTTCGAATGCATTGTCATTCAATTTGCTAAAGAAAATGGAATTTGTGTGGCAGCAAAGATGTTTGGTGTTGATGAAAGATCCATACATAAATGGAAAAAAAATAAAACCACACTATAATTAATGCAAATAAATGAGCTTTGATTAAAAAAGTAACAAGGCCTAACCTAGAACAAAATGTTGTGAACTACATTCTAGAAAATCACGAGAATGGTTAATTGTAACAAGAAATAGCAAATGTTTATTTAAAACCGGCAAAAATAATGTAAGGGAAAGTAAAAACTTTTTTTAAAACAACAGAGTTAGTGTACATTGATGGGTTTGAGTAATTTAGTTTCATGAGAAAAATCAAAAATTCATAAAGGATATCATTTGTTTTAAATAAAGTACATTTAGGTACATGTAGACATCTATTTTTTAATGCTCATAATTTCCTTATTTCTAAATCTTGAGTTTATACCTGGCATATAACACACACCAGTAAATTTGGATCCTATGTTATGTGTTAGGTAATAAACTAATTTTTTTTCACAGGTTCCTCCAGAATTATTGGTTCAACATGGAGCCTCTTTGAGTCGCACAATACAAAATAGCGGACAGTTTGTCGTCATATTTCCTGAATCATTTACATCTACTATTTGCTGTGGTTATTGTGTCTCTGAATCTGTATATTTTGCTCCTACCATGTGGTTAGATTTGGCTGTAAAAGCATTTCTAGTAAGTTAGGAGTTGAAATTTAAGGAAAAATATTTTAATATAAAACCTCAAATGTGGTTTTTTGTATTATTATACAAAGAGAACATTTTATAACACTAAAAATCATTTTAAGTTTTTTTAATAAAATGTGGAAATTTTGAAATAAATGTGTGAGCATTTATTTTGTATTATAAAAAAATATATACTTGGAATTAATTCTAAATATTTTAAATACTTAAATTATTTTTATATTCTGTGTAGTTTTCTTCTCACACAGTAAAAAATGTGGCAATTATATTAATTTGCTCTAACTTTTATTTAAATATGAATTTAATGATATATCTCTTTTAAAAGTTTTGATACATTTTTAAACTGAGGAATAATGAGAAACAAGAATTTTTATTTTGTCACATAACTATATTAAAATTAATAAACCTTTATAAAGTGAGTTTATATTTTTATTTAGGATATAAAAAATAGTTGTGAATCCCCTGCATTTTCTTTGGAAAGGTTGCTTTTCAGTATAGGAAATGACCCCAAACCCCCATTCAAAACATACTTCAAAACCTTGGAAAAAATCTTACCAATGATTGAAAACATAAGGTGATTTTTTTTTATATTAATTTATTTTTGTTACTAATAAATTAACAATTTTATTGTGATATTGCTTTTCATTTTTATTCCATTTTATTCTTGTTTACAAATTGTTGTATATTTCAGGCAACATGAATTGAATTTACGATCTCAACTCAATGAATTGGGATTAAAACAGTTTGAGAGATTGCCTTTGGTGGAAGTTCGTGAAAAGAAGAAAAAGTCTAAAAATATTGAGGAAGAAACAGAACAAGAATGTGAAATATGCCATGCTCCATGTTATGTGTCAATGGTTTGTATTTTATTCAACTAAATATTTAAATTATCATTTAATTTAAATTTGAAAAAATGTTTTCTTGTTGCTATTTTTTAAAAAATGTGATTAGGAAAAAAAATTATTTTTCTTGAAATAATATGTTAGCTAATAACCTATTCATTAATTTAAATATCAGTGGATTGATGAATAATAAAGTAAATTTACGAAAAAATTTACATTTAAAGTAGCATATTTCTTTTATCAAGTTATTATTATTATCATCATCTACAATTTGTTTCTAAGTCATTCAGATAGATGTTGAATAGAGCTTCAGCTATCACTCAATACCCAAATTATCTGTATTGACACTCTTGGTAAAGTAAAATTTCAAAGCCTCCTCAAAAGTTACCGAGTTTGAGATAGTTACTGAGCAGTAGACCGGATTTCTGTTATAGATCCTAATACCATTCCCCTTTTTGATGAAAATTCCACTGCCCAAGACAGCACCTTTCCCCATGCAGCCATCAGTATAAAATGAGTGATAGTTGAAACTCCATTCATCATCTATCTGAGTGGTGGAGGCATAGTGACAGAACAACGAGTATTGTCCAGCTTTTAAATTGCTTGAGTGACAATGTTAAGATCTTTTGTCAGTGGGTACTGTCGCACGTAAATATCTGCGGGAATGAGATTGCAGATGGTTTGGCCTGAGAAGGCAGCCATAAAGATTCTACACGTGGTGGCTGCCTTACTTCTTCAGAAACTGCTACCTGGGTAAAACAATATCACTTCCTCTTGGAGGCAGGCCCCCACACATGAGTGATATGAAGAAAACCGTCCTGGTGCTGCTTTGCTTGAGACAAGCAGTAGGCGAGATTAAACTACTCTTACTAGGCTTCGCAGTGGACATACTTGAGCTCAACGGCATGTAGAGAGTCTTAAAGTTTACTTACCTTGTCCAAATTGCAATGTGACCTAAGCCACTCCTGCCCACATCTTAGCTTATATTGATTGTCATAAGAGCCAGCTGTTCTCAAGTCCTGCTACAGTTCTTCATTGTTTAAAAATGTGTGCGTTCATAAACTTGATCTAGGTGTTTCTGTCGATCAAGTGGGATAAGAAACAACAACAATTTGTTTCTACTATTCTGATTGTATCAAATTTTATGTAACATTGTTACTTAAAGTATTTAAAAGCATCTAATTTTTTTTATATATAATATTATTATTTTATTTTACTTCAGTTGTCTCTAGGTTAAAGCTAAGATTTCCTTCCTTAATTTTTGGCATTTTGAATTAAATTGGTTTACCTTATAGTGTGCTATTATACATATATTACAGTATTATTTTAATCACGTGTGAAAATCATTCACATGTGGTTAAAAGATTCATTTTTTTTAAAGTTTTCAGTGTGATGGCAAATTTTTCCACTTTTTTCTTGAACTCAAGATTTGAAGCAAACTCTTATATTTTTAATTTCTGTATTTTTTTTTCTAGTTACTTCATTGCTTTCCATTTCAAAATTTAAATTGTATGCTCTTGTATATCACTATAGAGAGAAAGTAGTTCTGAACAGAAAATGTGTTAAATCTATCTTTTGAATCTCATTTGAAAGCTAACCATCTTATTTATAATATATCAGAATAAATTTTTTTAATATGTATATATATCCTTTATTTTGTTTCCTTATAGGTTTTATATCCTGGTGAGGAGAGCATTTATTGTCTTCCACATGCTATTGAACACATTCCGAAGAAAAACTTAAAATCATGCAAACTTAAATACACATATAATGAAGTAAGGAAGTAATCTTTTTTTTTATTATTACTATTTATCAATTGTGTGTATTCTAAAAGGATTTGCTAGGGCTGTCTTGTTTGAATGTAAAGATTTGATTATCACACAGAATCATTATTGGCTCATATTGAATTTCATTATATAACTAATATTTCAAAGTATGATAATACCTTGACTTGTGTGAATTTGGAGTAACACTGTCTTCAAATCTTGTTGATTCGTTTTTTTCCCCCATCATTAAAACTGGTGGAATCATTGCCAGAGCTTGATGAAATTGGTGATTTAAGAAGTTGTTGATCTTACCAGGCAAATAAATTCAGAAGTGGATAGTGATGATGTTCAAGAACTGCTGGATTCCCACAATCAGGAGCTGGCAATTGATGAAACTCATAGAAATGCGTGAGTGAGGGCTAGTCATTAAAGAACTTGAGTCTGTAGATCCAAGTTCAATCAGAAAATTGAATGATGGTTTTAATTTGACAGGCCTCAATTTTATTGAAAAAAGTTACAAATTTCAGAAAATAAATACTAAAATGAAGAGCGTATTTTCAACAAAGCAAGGAATTAAAAAATTATTAACATGCTATGAAGAAATTTTGTGGTAGGGGGAAAAAATCTTTGAGTCAGCAAACTATTTGTTAGATTTTATGAAACCTTCTACATCAAAATAACTTTTGTTTGCGATTTTGTATTTGTGTTATCTAAGAATTTATCAAAATTTTTTTCTCAATGATTATTTTCTTTCGTCTCCGGCCCAACTAAAAATAATTTATATGTGAAATTATACCCAGACTTACGCGAATTGGACTTCCATAGTTGTCACTTAGTCCCACCTATTGTGTAAGTTCAGGGTATTACTGTACTAAAACAACACTGCAATTAAAACATTTTTCAAGAAAGAAATTTCTTTACAATTAAAACCTTTTGTTTCATTTTTTAAGGAAATTTTTTTGAATTAATGTTCTAAATATACGTTTTTTAAAAAATAAAAATGTAAGGTGTAAAAAGTAAATGCACTTGCATTCCAGATTTCTAAGCTTTTTTTTTTTTTTCTGTACAGTTTTAACTGTATTTTAAGTATATTTATACTTTTTACTTGGGTAAGCTAGAAAGTAAGTTCTGTTTTCCATAATTGCTGCAGAACAGTTACATTTGTTTGTTCAAGCATGAACATGCTACCTGATGAGTCATTGGCAAAGAAGGAAAGTCAATTTCCGATTGCTGACTTTTGCATCACTTGTTTGGTAAGGGTTTAAAACACGATCAAGAATTCTGCTACATGCAATATAAGGTTAGTCATCTTAATTTCTAAATGCAAGAAACACCAAAGTTTGTGAAATTCAGACACATTTGTGAAGTGTACAGATACAATGCAATGAGTGATTCCAAGGTTACAAGGTGAGTGTGGCAATGAAAATGTGCACAATAACAAATTGAAGAATCATCTCTGATTTATGACAATTTGGTTGCAGCGCTTAATGCAAAGATTATGGTTTGAACAGACGTTTCACCATTATGATAACTTCCGTAGAGTTTCCTCGAATTTCCAGATCAATTCTGTAAAAAATATTTCCGAAAACTGTATGCTCGATGAGCACCTCACAATCTGACAAAAGTAGTAAAGATTGAAATATCAGATAATTTATTAAAATGTTCTTGACACGGAACAATGAAGAGGGTAATGCCTTTTTAATCTGGATCATTACTGGTGAGAGTTGAGAGTGTGTCACATAACTGTAGAATCCAAACTGCAGTTGATGCAAGACCAGCCACTAATCACAAGTTGCAAATTGATGTATACAGTCTGTTAGGATTGACTAGGCATTTTATTGTTGGATTTCATGGCACATGGATAAACTGTCTGCTTGGCACATTATTGTGAGATGCTAAGGAAGTTGCATCATACAATACAGAATTAATATTAGGGCATACTTCAGGGCAGAATATTGCTCACTCATGTCGATGCACAACTACACACTGCACATGATGTACAAGAATGCCTTACCAAATTGCAATAAGTCCCCCCCCCCCAAACAACCCACTTTTCCTACCAAGCGACTTTGTTCTCTTCAAGCACCTGAAGTCCTTTCTTGTTGACAAGCAGTTCTGGGGCATCAACAAAGTCAGATACATTGTTATTTAATAATTACAATCACAAACTGCATCATTTTTTGATGAGGGCATTTTAACACTTGTGCCCTGTGGTGATAAATACTAAACAATGGTGGTACCTGTGTCAAAAAACAATTGAATCATAGTAGTTCATTATTTAATAAAAGTTAATTCCTGATAATTGTTTCCTTTTTTTGAATTGCTGAATGGAACTTACTTCCTGGATTACCTATGTATTATCATTAGATTTAGTTATACAATATAAACAAATAAATTTTAATCAGTTCTTACAATGTATAACATTTCTGAACAATATCATAATTTCCTATTTTTCTTTTAGAATGACTTAAATGAATTAGTGAAGAAAATCACAGATCTTGTTTCTCAACTGCCAAATCACAATACGAAAAAGAAAACTACCAAGAAAAAAGTTTTGCCAATCGCAGAAAAATAATATTCATCAAAAATGACCTTTCTAAAAGTGGCCAGTTTTTCCAATACATCTGTGAAGTCTCCAGTTTAATTTATTCATTCTCACTCAATCTTTTTTAAAGTATTTTGTGCCATTTAGGAACATCGAAATATTTTATCACCATATTTGATATTTAAATCATGTTTCTTCCACTGTACATATTTAAATCCTTTTTTTTTTAAACACATGTTTGAACTCACATTGTATATTTTATTTAAGCATGCATGTTTATAAGTACTTAATGAAGGTCAATTAAAAATAATTTCAGCTACACTGAAACAGTTTCTATTTTATTTTACTAGTCTGATCACTTTGTAATATTCTGTAAGGTAAATTTTAATTCATACCTAATTTTGAAAACTTCTCTTAATTTGTGCACCAATAAACTTTTTTTTAAATTCAGTTCTTAGTAATTAAATTGTAAATGTTGACCATCCCATTATAAAAATAATTCTTTACTAAATGAAAATGAGAAATGTTTTATTTTTCACTGCCATGCCATGTGTTTATATGAGCATACTTGAAATTATTTTTTCTGTTTTAATAATTTCAACTTAGTATACTAGAACTTCTGCCTTGTTTCAAAGTCCTTTTTTTAAAAAAAATATTAAAAAGAAAAAATGTTCTTGAAAAAAAATTTTAGTCAAAACGTTATTTTGAAACAGTTATCATCAAATAGTTTAAATCTTGCATTAACTAGCTATCACCCTTTTTTAATATTCTGAAAATATCGAAGCTTTTTAAATTTATTTTTTAACATAGTAGTCAAGTTTTTTTAAATAATCTTCCAAAATTACTTTATTTGTAGATTTGATAAAATTCAGGTTTTCTAAAATTAGGATGAACTGAAATTGTAATTAATGCATTTCAACATTGATAGATATTGTAAACTAAAGTAGCAAATCATTATGTTAATTTTTTATTTATGTTTGTATATGAATGTGTTAACTTCTATTTTATACTTTTTATGGTCATTATGTTATGCATGTGCACTCATCACCTAAAAAATGAACTTTTTGATTTTGTCACTACCAAGTTAGTTCTATCACAGAATTCAGTATATTACATTGAATTCAAAATGAATTAAGCCAAGGGATATGATGTTGCTTTGAAATTTTTACTAGTCGTTTTATGAATAGAAGCTTAGTAAGTTGTTGCATTATTATTGTTAAAATAATTTCTAATAGTGATGAACCTCATAAATTTGTTCCAAAATATATGTTAGTATCATAAGTATTCTACAAAAAAATTTTATAATAAATTTGAAGTGAAAATAGTTCACATAAAATTTTATTGAACAATTGATAAAACTGTATAGCAGAATTTTGTTCTGTATAAAAATCAAAAGAGTATATTTTAAAGAAACCATTACATTAATATTTTTTTAAAATGGCAAGCAAATGTAAAAAAGTCACTTTGTTTTTATCATGTGGAGTTAATGAATTCCTGTTGTAACAGTTTTATAAATAGAAGTTTTACTGGTAAAAATGTATAATATTCTAGATTTTCAAAAATAATAGGAGGTACATAACATTTATAATCAATACCATTATTTATGTATTGTTAAAAAGTATTTAACAAAAACTATTTCTCATAGAAAGTTTTCATTCAAATAATGTGACTTGAGTAATTTGTTTAGATGTTCAGTAAAACCCTGTATTAGTAATTTAATTGAAATAAGTTGTTTCTTGATTATCAGTTTGTTATCCAATTTCAGTAATAAAAATAAGTTTTTTACCATTTATTTTAAATTCATTAATAGATTAATTTGTTGAATATTAAATATTTTAGTGGACTTAAATATAAAATAATCTCTTTTTAAATATATTTATAACTATAAATCAAAAAATTGAATATATTTCTATTCATTAATTCCATAATTATTATACATCTATATTTCTCATTAAAAAAACTTTATGGCTAATATGCAAAAGATTCCATTAAAAATTGTTAATCTTGACTATAATTATTTCTCCTGTATCATGACTCAAATTTATATATATTTTCTGTTATAGAAAATAGGAATTAATGAAAATTCTGAAAGCATATTGTGCTTATTTAACAAATTATGTAATGATTTAAAAATTTAGGTAATTTGATGTGTTGGCATATTTGAAGATGAAAATTATATCATATTGATGTACTATTTACTGGTCTTTTCTTGTGAAACATTGGTATATATCCTATATCATATCAAAGATGATTTATGGTTAAAAATATACAAAATTGTACAATTGTATTAAAATATGTT
The DNA here is from genome assembly GCA_019973975.1 of Trichonephila clavata. NCBI lineage: Eukaryota > Metazoa > Arthropoda > Arachnida > Araneae > Nephilidae > Trichonephila > Trichonephila clavata. Next base: position 12,402 of record BMAO01014561.1, on the reverse strand, counting down.
TGTGTAAAGCAGAATATTCTTTATATATTAGAATTCAAGTTTCACATGTCATTTTGTATATAGCATTTATATAACATGAATAAATTGTTAAAAAAAAAATCTTTTTAATTATTGAATATACAAAAGCCTCCTATATACAAAGCAATATGCAATCATTTCTTGTCATGTTTATCTATTATGAATAGATCCCATGCCAAATACATCTTTCATTATGTAATAAAGTACTGTCTAATAAAATATCACAGCAGCATTCACCAGAGCACCAGGTATTATCTTCAAAATTTTGTAGATTTGGAAAAACTTCACCAGACAAATTTGGCATGGAAAATCCTTCATTTCTTAAGTCATTTTCTAACTGATATGAAGGGAGATTTAACTTAGTTTCACTACTTGCAGTATTATTTATCACTGTAATATACACTTCTTTCACTTTTGTTTGCATTCCATGAATAATTGTGGGTGGATTTTTATCGTTATCAAAATCGGTATTACTTTCCAATTCCACCAGTGGTCCACTGCTCTCTGCACTTGAATCAATAGATTTCTTGCCTAAAAATAATTTTTAGAAAAATTCTATATAAGGCTCAAATTTGGAAATACAGTACAGAATTTGATTGATTCATCAGATTAAAAGAATACAATTTTCATCAAATTTTTGACTTTTAAAGTAAATATATATAGTTGGTGTGAATTATTTCCTTGTGGAAATTAGTTTCTATTGACCTACATACAAAACTTCAGCTTCATATTTCGTGAGAGAAAAATACTTCAGGGGACCATTTAAAGGTTATTTACTTATAGTATTACTTTATTATTGAAATAAAGATAAAATAAGTGCTGTAAAATCCATTGTATAACACTAATAAGATCGAACTTTATGGGTCTGTGTTATATGCTGGGTACAAAAATAAGAATTTTAAAAATAAAAAAGGTGAGCATAGAAAAAAAAAATTAGACTTCTACATATATCAAAATGCAGGGTTTTTTTTTTTTTTAATGACATTTTTTTTACCTTAAAGGATTGTAGTTCTACAAATATACTATTCATTTCTAAAGCTTGGAATAATACCTTGAATATAAATGACTTCAAAACATAAGAGCATTGCACCCTTACATTTCAGGTTTCTTAGTAAAAAAAAAGGTACACATTATATGATGAATATAACTAAAAGAGAGTTGCAACCTGAAAGTATAGGTGTGTGCTATATGCCGGATTTTATGGTAATCCCAATTTTATAAACAATCATAATTACTGTAATTCAAATTGACTGATTAAAAAAAGATTAACAATAGAAAAGATTTCAAGTTTTTTTTTCAAATTCATTGCGCTCAAAAATGTTAACTAGATTATCTATGTCTATCCTCTCTCTGCTGTACCCTTTTTTACCCCCCAAAAAATATTTTTATTTTACTTTTTTCAGAATAGATTAATTGCTCTAGAGCTTGACATTTTTTTGTCACTTTGAAGAGTGATAGAATCATTTATTCATGATTACTCTACTATTATATATCCTTATGTAAGTTACATGTATTTTATTACTTTATCCAATTTTGAATTCTGAACTACAGAACTATGAATAAACATTTTTTGCACTGTTAAAACTAAAGTTTAAATTCTCAGAAAAGGTTCATTACAGAAATAAAGTGTATATGATTAGTTTAATTTTTTTGTTAACTGTCATGCATTAATTTTTAATTGAAATACCTGATGCATTTGGATGAATAAATCGGAATCTGTAATAAGCTGGTTCTTTGCTGAGTACTTCAATGACAGGACTCCTTCTCAAAGCAGTAATTAACCGATGTTTAGCCTTGGTAATATTTTTATCATCATCAGGTTTCCATAGTTTCTTTTTCAAAGACCAAGCCTAATTAGAAAAAAAAATGCATAATTCTATTCCTACAAATTAACAAGTTTAAAAAAAGCTAGAAATTGCTTTTGATAATTAAGGGTGAAGCATTTTGCATTGTATGTATTAATAAGTGTAAAATCTTCTAAAATACTGGATTTGATTTTGAAAAATAATTTTGTTCCTTCAATGAATATTGAATTTGGAATATACAAATAAGATACAATTAAAACAATTTCTTTATTAAACACTTATAGTACTTAATTGAAATTGCATACCTAATGCTTTCAAAGCAAAGATAAGAAACAATGTTCGTGGAAAAAATATCTGAATTTGGTACTAAAAAATTGATTATACAAAAGTTAATTCTCTTTGCAACTTAACCATATAAAAAAATTCTAACCACCTTTTGACTTTTTTTTTTTATATGTTCAGTACTTTTGATTGTGGCATTTAGTAACAATGCAGATATTTGGAAATTTTTAAAATTACCTTCACTTTGTACATATATGAAGCTACAAAGTGTGGCATATCTTAGAACGATTTTACTTTTCATCAATTTTTTTTAAAACAAAGTGCATCCAAAAAGTTCGGTAAATATAAGAATATTTTAAAAGCAACCTGAATTATAAAAATGCATCCACACGCATGCTACGGGAGAAACAAATGGAGAGATAGTACGTAGCAAGCAACACAGGAAACGAATGTAGATTAATCTGGTACAAGCATTCGTACAATGAGTGCGTGGAAACTCATGTCAAATTGAAATGGAGCAGCGAAACGTGAAGTTCTGTAACAAATTGGGAAAAAAAATAGCCATAGAAATGCATGTAATGTTGGTCCTGATATACAGAAGAGATGCAGTGAGCAAAATATGTATTTACGACTGGTTTAAACATTTTTGGGAGGGGGGGGGACATGCATGTGTGTGACGCAAGCCACGTGACAGATGCTGTTGCAAAATCGCCAACTATCACCATAATGGATATCAGAAATTATTAAGGACGACGTTAGAAATCATTCGCTAAGATTTGGATAATTGCAAGATCTGTTCCAGCTTTGTGTTGCACTAACTGACCAAAAAGCAAAGGAAAACGTTAGCACACTGCAAGAGATTTCTTTGACATGAGTGACCAAGATCCAGCCTTTTTGCAAACTATCTAACAGGAAATGAAAGATAGTGTCAAGAGTATATTCCGAAACTGAAGCGGCAAGTAATGGAATGGTATTCATTCCAAATATTTCTTCAATTTTCAGAGCCCATATACTATACATTGCAACCCTTCTTTCGATGCTTCAAAATTTTATTGTACAAGGAAGTATGAACTTAAAATTCGTGCGCTTCCAAGTTTTTATTTCCAAGAGGTTCTCTTTTTCAGCTTGGCAACCTTATGAATCCAAAATATCATTTATCACTCTCTTCGGGAAATATCGAGATTTTTGCTGAAATAATTGTAAACATATTAAAAACGTGTCTTTGATTTGAATTAATTCATTTTTAATTTTTTTTCATCTGTTAGAAATCCTTTACCGCATCCCTTAACCCAAGATTAAGGAAAATATCACTTAACAGTTTGAGGTTATACATAAATTACACAAACAATTTTCAATCGCTCAGCAACAACTCCTAAGTGTAGTTCTAGAGCAACATTAATTCCAATTGTTTTGGAAATGATAACCATAATTTTAAAACTGACAGGTTATTCAAAAAATTGGCTAATAAATTATACACCGTTTTGTCTGTTATTTGTTAGATTAAATGCTTTTATTATGTTAACAAAAGAACTTTTTTCTTTTGAGGACAATGAAAACGATATGCAGCAAAAAGTATTTAATCTGAATTCCAGCATATTTTTAATTAATATTCAACACAGCGAAGACGAGAGTCGTGAATTTCCGTCATATTTTTCAACTGTCGGGGTCGGAAGACGGAAATTCACCTTGTTTGTTGAGATGCCAGCCATTATGGAATATATTAACTACTTTTTTAAAACAAATTTTGCCTCGTAATGTAAAAAAATTTCCTATTTTGAAAAACTATTAAAAAAATAGTTTACAAAAAGTCTTTTATATATTCTGTAATGTTTGGCATCTTTGCAAATGACGTGTATTTTCGTCATCCGCTATCAACAATTTAAAAATATAAGACGGGAATCACTTCCTGTCTTCAAAGGTCGCAGTAGCCTAGTGGTCATGGTCACGGAATTTTGGCCGAAGTTTCGTGTGAATTAGAGCCCTAGTGCCATGAAGGCCCGCCATGCAGAGGAGCTGATGCACATAAAATGTGCCAAGGCTCAAAGTTCCTCCTGTTGACTTGGTGTGGCGTGGAAGTTCATAGATGGGTTGCCAGCTCGTCCTCGTCACTTGAACGTGGCTGAAAATTACGAAGTCTGTCGCCAATAGCCCTGGAGTTGCTATAGTATGCGACGTTAATAAACACTCCCTCACTCGTCTTCAAAGTGCATATATCTAAGTTTTTTAAGATAGTAAGAGGATTAAAATATCAACTGATGAATTTACAAATATATTATCATGTTTCAATTAAACTTAAAATATTCTACGAAGGCAATTTTTAACTTCCTTTACTTCCCTGCTCACAATTAAAATGTAATTTTGCAAATTCTGCACACAAAAAAAAATTAATTGCTTCATGTGTTGGGTTATTCCCCCCCCCTCCCTTTGATATGTAAATCAATGTTCAATGTCTTCTTATATATGATAAATACTTTTTCCATGTTCATTTTTTTATTTACTTTCTAATAAAGAGTCAGTGTTCCATAAACAACAGAATCACCTTCCTCTATCATTAATATTATCTTTAAAGATAGTTTCGAGCTTTATCACTCCAAGTTTCATTTCTGAGAATATTATTTCACGCCTTTCTGATAAAATTTGACATAAACTTGTTTAAGAAAGATAATAAGATAAAACGAACTTTTTTTGTGTGTACAAACTCTGTGCATTGACAAATTTTATTTCATATTTTAGAAACAAGTTTTTACTAAAATGAATTTAGTATTGAATTTTAAGCTCTACATTTATATAATTATTGAATTTCATGAAGACTAAAAAAACATACATAGAATATTGATTATTTTTAGATTCATTTTTAAACTACGTTAAATCTATTTTAAAGGTTTAAGGATTTTCTCTATATGCAGAATAATACTTCCTATATCAACACAACACAAAAAGTGTCAGTTCATTCGAAGTTACATAAAAATTGTGAACAAAAAAAAAATCTTCAGACATAAAAGATTTTTTTTTTTTTTTTAACTAACCTTCAAAAAACGTAATTTCCATATGTAACGCACGATATAGTTCCAAGACCGAAATGTAGGTGCCGCCATTACAATATGGGCTTAGACCGGAAGTGTGACTGTACGAAACACTGTAGTACGGTCAGAAAGAGTTTGGATCGGAACAAGCATGCGTTCCCCGTTTCGTTGTCCAATCCTGGACTTTGTAAACTTTACTTATTTTTACTTATTTTCTTTAAATGTTTGTCTTGTAATTGTCTAAGTGTCTGTTCTTTGTAACTGTGCTATCTTATGTCATTAAATATATCAATTTACCCCGAGATTCTATTAATTACATTTGGTTACCCCAAGTAATGACGTAAGAGGCAGTAACAATTGGCGCCCAAACGTTGGCCCGACCCCAGCTCTCTCTCACTTTTTCCCCCCACAGCCTTAGGGGTGGAAGTGTTTGTCATCCCGACAATAAGAGGATTCGCACCCTGCGAATGAATATTTTCATCCAGAAAACCTGTTAACAGATAAGTGTTGTTTATTCTAAATAATCATGCTCTGTTATTGTGTGTGTGTATAAGATTATTATAAATTTTGACATAAATTGTGCGTTACTTGCAAATTATTTTAATTCTATTAATTACTTTTGGTTACCCCAAGTAATGACGTAAGCGGCAGTTACACATATTCATTACGCCTGTAAAAAGTTACACTATACTCATTACAGTTGCAACGGATGTCTACCAAAAATTAAGTTGTACAGATAATTTTTTTTTCAATTATATTGGTTGATCTTAAGAGAGAAAAGTACAATTTTCTCTTTGATTAATCATATATAGGATGATTATAATTAAAAAAAAGTTCCACTTTCAATATGCTGTAAAAAAACCATTGCTCAGAATGACTTAAAATTTGAACTGAATATATAAACTTGAAGAAAGAGGAAACGGCAAGACTAGGGATTGCAATATCGAACCAAAAGTTCAATACCGGTTTCGGTATTGTTTAGATCTTAATACCGGGATACCGTTAGTAGAAATTTTAGAAAAAAGAAAGAAAATGCAGGTGTTTCTTTATTTTATTTGCCAGTTTTATTAGAAAGTGTAAATATCACAAAAAAATAATTTATAACAGTGGATGAGTCCGCGTGTATGCCCTGCATTCACTTTAATAACTCTTGAACATTTTTTACATTGTGTGCCACCCTATTCTTTTCATCATATAAATAATGAAACCAAACAAAAGTATATCAACTGATTTGTTGTTGTTGTTCTTTGAAGTTATTCTTATTCATTGTTATGGGTTATTATTTTTGAGTATATATATATAATGAATTTGAAAAATGTTTTGAACCCTAAAGTATGATATGCACATATAATGTGAATAATAAACTCATCAATTTTAAAAGTATCGAAATATTACGCACTTTCTTCACAACTACAACCTTGTTTTCACATATATGGATATCAGATTACGAATCCAGCGCGTGTGCAGTATCGCTCTGAGCTGTAATAGGATAGTTTTAGCCCGCATCCGTTGGATAATTCGCATATTTTATCACTTCTCTTGATTGTACGATGCAACTTTATATTCACGGTCTAATTAATTTCGCGTGGGTAGCCTAGTGGTTAGAGCATCGGACTCCAAACCTGAGGGCCTGGGTTCGATGCCCGATGCCACTAAATACCACCGAGTATAGACGGAGTACGTGCTCGTTAAATCAGTGGGTCCGAAAGTCTTGTGGGCGGTCGCAGCAGAAACCACGAGTGCAGGGGGCTGGAGAATATTTCCCTCTCCTTCAGCCCGTGTCAAAATTGTGGAGGTGGAGATAGGTGGGGCGCCATCTATCGTTAAGAAGTCCAACCTGTCTCACAGGCAATGGCAACATGCGAAAAAAAAACAAAATCGTATACTATTTTGCTATTTTGCCTACCCTGAACATATAGTGGAGACAAATTTCCAGTAAATACCGAAAAAAATGGTATTTAAACTTCTGAATACCGGTATTACAAAATTGTGCAAATGGCCCGAAATACCGGTATTGCAATCCCTAGGTACAACAAATTGGGGAAAAATTCATTGGCGTTTTCATTGTTGCTTTTTACGCCGTTTTAACTAAAAACCGATTTTTTCCATCGAATGTGATACGACTTAGCCATGGTGAATGGTCTTTTCACTAAAACCGCAACAACTTTTAAATGACTTGGAAATCATTTTTTTCCGGTAAAAAACCGAAACAATCATGCACATTGAACAGAACTGTTGGTTTAATAAGCAACTCTTGCCAAAACCGTCGCAATTCGATTCAAGATGCCACTTGTAGCCGAATCTACTTTTGTTATGCCGCTCACAGCGCTATCTATTGATACATTTTAAAACTTTTTTTAAGCCAATTTCCCCTTTTTCAGTGCATCCAGTTCAAATTTGAAGTCATTCTGACCAGCAGGGACCTTAAGGCATGGGCCTGGGCCTCGTTTCGTTCTCGACTCAGTCTCAATAAGATCATGATCCGGATGATTTTAATGGTCAAATATTATTCCCGTACATATTCTCCGAAAAACAGAGGGGAACTTTAAACTGTATGTCAACTGACAAAAGTGGTTATGTGATGACCGGTGTCCATGTCTAGGCCTAATACCATAAAAAAATTATTCAACTCATTTAGTTGAAATGCGGCCGTGGGTCGAGCCGACTTGTAAGATTACGAGTCGTTCACATTTATTTGTTTCAAATTACCATTTGTACGAGTATTTGACAATGCATGCAATTTTTGTCTACTTTTAAAGATCACAGGTAGGGCCTACTTTTGTGCATAGGGGCCCAGGGCCTCAAAAAGTCTTAAAGCGTCCCTGCTGACCAGTGTTTTTTACGGCATTTTGAAAGTGTAACTTTAATTATAATCACCGAGAAAAACATTTTAAAAAATCTGGATCAAGAACACAGACTTTTCCTAGAAAAAACCATTAAATATTAATCAATTCAAATACTGGATAGGGTTTTAAAAAGAAGGAGGAGAATCTAAGAGCAATGTAATTAATTAATAATTTGAATTAAGAAATTTCTCTTGAAATATACGGATTGAGTTTTCTTAGTTTCATGATCATCACTTGCATAATTAAGATCGATTAATGATTTTGAACTATGCATATTGTCAACGTTACATGGTACGATAGATAAATGTAATCATTTAAGAAATTCACTGAAAAATGAAGGCAACTTTATACCTTATAAACGGCAATGCAGTCATCACTCCACAATTCACTGCTCTGATGAATTCTAGAGACTTTAAAACTGCCTTTTGTCTTATCTTCCCATATCAAATGATGGCCATAAGTTTGCCTTTCCAAATGAGGAATGATGAAATCCGGAATGAGTTTAAATGTTGGTCGCATTAGCCTTTCTTATAATCTCACCACCTAAAAAATAAAAAGAAATCCTATAAACTTTTTATCCTTTACCAAAATTAAGATACAGTGTATTTTCTCCAATCTAAGTCACCATCGAAACTGAACCGCACCCAAAATTCTCAAATTGTTTTAGTGAAAAAATATTGTCATCGATTCTAAGCCGCACCTTCAACTCTCTACATCAATGGTGTCAAACTCAAAGGCTGACTTGGGCCAAATAAACAAGGCCGTTTCGGAGGAGTTTGGTTACAAACACTGTGACACGTAATCTTTATATATAAAATATACGTGTCACAGTGTTTGTCCGCAATGGACTCCGAAACTACTCAACCGATCATAATATAATTTTGCGTACTGTGTGTTATTTCGTTCAACTTAGAACATAGGATGGTTTTTATTTCAATTAATCACGCCATAATTTTTTTATTGCCGGAAATGTGAAGAATCCGAAAAACCGTTGCCAGATTCCCGTAAGGGAATAATCGCAAAATGTGGCATTGCTCATGCGTCTGTGGAAGCAGATATTACAAACCAAAATGCACGAAAATTAGATGCCTGGCGTATTTCGGGGTGTGGAATCCGATTTTAGAGTCAGTTTCCAAAAATAACCGTAACTTTGCCGAAAAAAGCGGCCCGACCGTATCTTAGACACACCATAACAGGGGCTTGCATTAAAAGCCTTAAATCGTGAAAACTAGGACCCTGGCGTACTTTAAAATGGATAATCCGAATCTGATATCCAGTCTGAGAAATAACTGTAACTTTGCCGGATAATTCAAGACGACTATTTACTACACAAACCGTGGCAGGAGCTTACCCTTAAAGTCTTGGTGCGGGAAAAGTGCGTTTCTGTTGTAATTCGGGATGGTGAACGAGAGTTTGAAATTGAATTTTAGAAATTCCTGTAACTTTGCCAGATAATGCCGGACGTCCCTAATGCCCCTTCCAGGGACTGAACTTGCCAGCTCAGGGGAACAAAAGTAATTTCCAGTTGCATCTAGGGATGGGAAACGATAATTTGAAATTATATTTCAGAAACTCCACTAAACTTGTCGGATACTGTCTTAATTAGGAGAAAAGGCAAATGATTCGAGTTCCGCGCGTCCGGATTTTCATTATCTCTAGCGACTGAACTTGCTCACACTGGAGCATCAAAAGTCAGCTCCGTGTGCATTTCGGAGTGTGAAAACAGAATCTGAAATTGAATTTTTGGAGTTTCGATAACTTTGCCGGATAATGCCAGTCGACCGTGTTTTAGACACACCGTAGCAAGGACTTGCCTTAAAAGCCTTGGATCATGAAAACTTTGTCATTGTGTATTTCAAAACGGATAATCTGAATCTGATATTCAATCTGAGAAATAACAGTAACTTTGCCGGATAATTCAGGAGGACCGTCTTTTACGCAAACCGGGGCAGGAGCACACCTTAAAGTCTTGGCGTGGGAAAAGTGTATTCTTGGTGTAATTTGAGATGGTTTAAGCGAGTCTGAAATCGAAATATAGAAATTCCTGTATTTTTGACAGATAATGCCAGGGGATCGGAATATTCTCGAACAGCAGTACCAGCCTATCTTGCCGACGTAAAGTGAGTGAGTGAGTGAATATTAACGTCGCACTTTTCAGCTACAAGAGGGCTTTTGGCGACAGACCGCGTAATTTTGAACCATGGTCAAGTGACGCGGACGACACCTGAGCTGGCACGCCCTCTCCTAACTACCACACCACACCAAAGGGAGGACGTTTGAGCTCTCGACAGATTTGACATGAATCACTCCGCTACACGGCGGGTTTTCAGTTGTACTGGGCTCGAATTCATGACACGCTAGCCATGATCCGATGCCTTGACCACTTGGCTACCGCAGCCACTGCAGACATAGAGACGAAAAAGTGGATCTTAATTGTATTTCGAAACTGGCGATCCGAATATATATATTCTCAATCCAATTCAATATAATCTCATATCTACGTCAAATAATGCCAGACAAAAGTATTTTGCACGAACTGTGGAAAAGGCTTGATTTAATTTTTGAGGAGAGAGAAATGCTTTCCTGTTGTTTTTCTGGATGGGAAACAATAATAATATCAAATCGGATTTTAGAAACTCCCGTAACTGTGCCGGATAATGCCGACCGATCGTAATGCCCCCCTTCAGAGACTGAACTTACAGGAGCAAGGTCGTCGAAAGTGGGCATCAAGTACTTCTCGGGGTGGGAACGAGAAAATGGATACGGATTTCAAAAGCTTCGGTAAATTTTCTGGATATTGCTGGAATGAGGTCAAATGGCTTTGTGTTCGAGTTCCACCTCCGGATTTTCATTCCCTGTAGCAACTAAACTTTCAGGTGCAGTCGAGCGAAAATATGATTGCAATAGGGAATTGCATCTTCGTGCATTGTTGTCACTGTGTTACATGGCGGAAAAACTGCACATTCCACATCAGCTGTCATTGAACATTCTTAAAATACAAGATGAAATGTGTACCATTGAAAAAAAAGGGTGGATTGGCTACAGTATTGCAAATGAATTCAGTCATGATCAAGGATAAGTGTACCATGAACCATAAAATTCGCTCAAAGCATTACATAGAGCTTTGCTAGATTTAAAGGCAACGAAAGAATATTCGGTGTTGCTGTTGTATTACTGTCTGGTGATTTCCGACAGGTATTAACAGCCATTGCACGCTCTACTTTTGCTCACGAGATTAACGTCTGTTTAAAACAATCGTTTTGATGGCGAAACGTGGAAACACTTCGACTGACCATAAACACGCGAGTACCATTTGCAAGATGATCAATCTGAGCAAATATTTCCTAACTAACTACTGAATATCGGAAACGGTGAAGTAGAACTTCATCCCCAATACATAATGCATGAAATACCCAGACGATTTCTGTAATGTTCTTTAGGCAAAAAGGAACTGTGATTGAGAGTGTCTTTCCGGATATACTGTATAATTATCTTGATAATTATTACCGCTGTAATCCTGTTACTTAATCAGAAAAAATGTTGATTTTGTGATGAAATAAACTTTCAGACACAGAGTTGTTGCCAGTTGATCCAACGTTTTTTAAACCAATCGACACTATTGTTGATGAAAACAAAACCGTAAATTTTTCAATCGAGTTTTTGAATTCTCTAGATATATCGGGAATTTCACCACATAATCTTCGGTTGGTTCCCTGGTTATTATCTGCGTAACTTAAATTCACCTAGATAATGCAACGGTGCACGTTTCATCATCAAAAATTATACCGGGAACTTCTTGAAGCAAACATTTTGACTGTAAAGTTTGAACGAAAATTTGGTTCTGCTACTACGGAATCTGTTGCCACGTATTCCACTGATACCGTCAGAATCTCTAATACCATTCAAAAGGCTTCAATTCCCGATTCGTTTGGCTTTCGTGATGACTATAAATGAATCTGAAACAAGAACAATATTCATTTGATACTTGGACCATGTTTCTGGAATGGGCAACTACATGTTACATGCTCACGTGTGCGGAAATCGTTCAATCTATTTCAGTTAGCAAAAAACGGGTTACCAAAAAATATTGTGCGCCGATTAGCAATTAGTTGTATAAAATTATTTAAAAATAATTTTAAAAATTGCAAAGAATCAACGTTATTCACCACATTTATAAAATTAAATCTTCATATGTTGTTACTTAAAGACTTCGTTAATAATTCATGCGTTATACTACACTCAAATAGGAGATGAATGAAATGCCAAATTAAAATAATTTGTTGTGTTATACTTTATTTCAACCCTCCAAAATTATAAATGAAGATTAATTTGACTGCATTGAATAGCGTAGAATAATATTGAACTAACGTATTAAAAGAAAGCCATAGCAACGCGTGGCCGGGTCAGCTAGTATATATATATATTAGA
>BMAO01014560.1:0-21427 GCA_019973975.1 Trichonephila clavata | reverse complement strand
TCACATCTTAAACATGTGGACATAGTCCTGCAAAGAATAAGGAGATCCCAATTAACAATAAAACCCTCGAAATGTAAGTTTGCACAACAGAATGTCAAATTCTTAGGTCATGTGGTGGGTCAGGGGTTCCGCACTCCTTCCGAGGTCAAAGTTCAGTCTGTTCTTGAGTTCCCTACCCCTCGTACAAAAACACATATACGAGCGTTCCTTGGTTTAGCGGGGTACTACAGTAGATATATAAATCAGTTCTCGGTAATAGCCGCACCGTTGACAGACGCGTTGAAGGGGAAGGCAAGACGCGGGGAGGTTAATTGGACAACCGACTGTGAAAATGCATTCCGAGATTTAAAAAAGAAGCTGACTGATAAGCCCGTCTTGTACTCGCCAAATTTTGAACTGGAGTTTATCGTTCAAACCGACGCCTCTGATTATGGCATGGGGGTGGTGTTAACTCAATTAAATGACCAAGGAGAGGAGCACCCAATCCTTTATCTGAGTAAAAAATTTTCAGATGTTGAGAAACGTTATTGTACGACCGAGAAGGAATGTGCTAGTATTGTGTTCGCAATTAAAAGGTTACATTATTATTTAGATGGAAATTCATTTTTAGTTATGACCGACCACAACCCTTTAGTATGGTTAAATAAAAACGTTAGTTCTAACCCTAGATTAATGCGATGGGCTTTGGCATTGCAACCATATAATTTTAGAATTGTACATCGATCGGGTAAAAGTCATAAAAATGCAGATAGTCTCAGCAGATCAGCGATCGATGATTAGGAATTGATAGTCATGTTTGTTTGTCGTGATTATTAGTTGTGGAATATTGTTAAATGTAAATAGTTAATAAATGGTGTCAATCATGTGTATTTGCTAATGATTAGTAATTGTCGGTAAATAATGTTCTTACTAATACTGAAATTAATTTTGAATGGATATGTATGTTAAAAGGATCCACACATGGAATGTAATAATATTGAATTGCTTAATATGTGTTCTACCTTGGGTTTATTATGGATCTGTCTTATTATTCATTAGTATTACCCGTTAATGAGGATATTGGGAAGAATGTTTTATGTGTAAGATGGTACCTTAAGCATATTATAGCAACATGTTTTTTATTATGATTTTAATAAGTACTGTGTATGAGTGTTTAAAATTTAATAATATGAATACTTCTTATATTGGTAATGATTATTCTTTCGTGATTAGCATTTGTGTAAGTTCCCTTGCAAGAACACTCACTCGCGGTAAGCATTTCGAATTTAATTGTAAGTTTATTAGATTTAATTACAACTCAGAAATATGACAGCACTTATTCAAAGGAATATTTTCCCTGTGTGTCCGACAACTCCAAAGGTCAGTCACCTCGGTTACCATCATCCACCCTGAACTTTTCTTTACGAAAAGTCTGAAAGAGGAGAGGAAAAGCTGTAACGTCTGCGCCCCCCCCTTGAGACATCTGGGACTTGCTTCCCACGGTCGGGTCAGTTTAGAAGAATGATGACCACACGTGCAAAACCACCTGCAGTCGCTAATATACTGCGACGGACGTGTCTTAATGAGCCCCTGCAACCTTTGACCCGAGGGAAACATTTCGCCTCCACCGGATGGGGGTGAAAGGGGACGCGCAGACGTCGGTGAACCGCAGAGAAGGGAGAAGAGCGCGAAAACTTCGCCTGGAACGGACACCATCAAGATCCCTCCCTCACAAAATTATTTTGGACTTTAAAATCATCCCATAGTGAAACTAGTATATTAATGTAAATAATAGCTGTGATAATTAAAATAAATTATATTTCAAACACGCTACCATATATTATTTAATCAAACGTCACAGCATGCGTAAGTTTAATCACTTGCATATCCATCTCACCACTATCGCTCCTTAAATTTGCATGATGCTACGTGCATTATTTCTTGGTGCTAATATTTTTGAAGAGTTTATTACAGAACAATGCTCAAAGATGGTTTAAAATATTTATTTATAAGGTATATATATAGTATTAAGATCTACCTATCCCGTTCCCAATATGAATCTCTATTCTCGTTTATTTTTCCAAGAACACAATATTCTATATAAAACTCATTTCACATCATTTACAATATATTTGCACTAACTATTTTATTAAGTAAATTTGAGCTCGATTTTGAAAGTGGTTGGATAAAGCAGAATAAAATTTCTTTCTAATATGAAAAACTAATTACAACTGCTAAAAACTCCAAATCATTATAAATGCTTTAAAAATAAATTTTTAGTTGATCCCATTGAAACAGATTTCTTAGCCACAGAATAAATTACATAGTATACAGTAAAAATGTATCGCTTTATATATATTAGCCGGGAAAAAATACCTCCAACACTAACCAACATGTTTTAAATATATTGTTGTGCTTTTTTTAATAAATGTGCTAGAGCACTCATTAATTTATATATATATATGTGTGTGTGTTGTTGCTTATGCCACCTGTCTGACGTAGTCAGATCGAGGTCCACGAAATTCATCATGGCAACGGGCTAGAGATACGTCTGTCATTAGCCTAAGCTTTGAGCCCATGAAGGTGACAGCACGATTTTGCTCACGATAGATGGCGACACCATTTGGACCCACAGATTTAATGAGCACGTGCTCCGTTTGTACTCGGCGAACATTTGGTGGCATCGAACCCAGGCCTTCCGGTCTGGCGTCCGATGCTCTAACCACTAGGCTATACCATATATATATATATATATATATATATATATATCTTGAAGAGAAATTTTGATTATATATATATATATAAGGAGGGGGAGCCTTTTTATCGTTTACCATTAATTTTTGAAAATGTCTCTTAGTTGGGTTTGAATCATCATATCTAAAAAGGTGTCCCAGCCATCTTTTGAGGTTATCTTTTATAACTTTGACAGTATCCGGTCCTTTAAATCTGCTGTAAATTTCAGAGTTATATTGTATTCTATAGACAGTAGCGCAAAAAACACCCCTGCACTGGGGGGGGGGACCAAAGCCTGACCGATTCCAAGTACGTATCCTTTGTAAGATTCGGCTTGAGGCGCAAAACCTGACTTTTTGGGGGTGGGCTCTATTATTCTCCCCGTTACGCCACTGTCTATATACATCATTTTGCTTAACTTCACTCAAGGTCTTTCGGGGTATTTTTCTTTTAAAATCCAGCAGTTTATTTTTTTTTTAAATTTATTTATTCATTAGTCCTGGCTGCCATACAAAGTAATTGATCTTAATTAAAATTTTGGCCTAGGTTGAGTTTAACTTATATTGACATTTATAAATTTGAACTTTAATTGGCTTCTCAACCAATAAAAATGTTGATTCGCCGTAACTAGCCTATTATTTATTTCAAGCTTTATATTATTAGTATTATCAGGAAAAAAAATAATGCGTTCTACAAAACGTTATTTGACAAATAAACAATTTGTCTTCATTCATCGATTTCAATTAAACAGATTTTTGATTATACTCCGATAGGTTCATAAGCAAAAGAGAAGCCTATGTAGATACTTGCTCCTGTGATTTTTAAAATGTATAAATGAAAAAAATAGAAGTAAAAAGGCATATTCAATAAAACAATATTTTTATATTAATGTTGAGTTATCCCAAGAATTTCTGACACTGATGCATGAACTAATACTTCTCACAAAATTTCGTTTAATGATTTATACAGTAGAACTTACTTTTTACATTCAGCAAGAGTTCTTTATTTTATTTTTCTTGAACACCGAAAGGCACGAATATCAATATAGACACAACTGATGTGAAGATAATACTTTGCTTCAACGGTGTATTTTTTACTGTTGGAGAAATGCAAGTAAGCCAAGAGAGGCTTTCTTTAGAATTGAAAACAATGCATTATTCATTGCGTAACATATGATAAAAATCACGAAAAGAATTTTGTATATGTTTTCACCTTAGAAAAACAATTTCTCTTGCGATTGTATATTCTTATTATTTTTCAAATTTATCTGACAATTCAATTATTTTGAAGAACTGCTTAGTTTTTATTAATAAGTTATTCGTTTTTAAAAGAAAACCAATAACGTTTCCGAAACATTAATCTCCTTTTTAAAATTTTTTAATATAAATATATTATATCATACTTTTAATAAAAAGACAAAAAATAAATATTTTTAATGAGATAACTCTTTCAGATGTGACAAAAATTTATTTAATAAAAACTCAGATCATCTGAATATGTCGCGTAAGTATTTCTCTTTTGTTACATCCTCTTAATACAATTTCAAAAGAAACCACAAGTGCAGGGGGCTGGAGAATATTTCCTTCCCCTTCAGTTCCATGCCAAAATTGTGGAGGTGGAGATAGGTGGTGTCGCCATCTATCGTTAAGAAGTCCAACCTGTTTCACAGGCAATGGCAACTTTCATTCCTTCCCTGTGGGAAGGACACGACAATAACAACAACTATTTCAAAAAGAGAATGACAGAAAATAAAAAAAATGCAATTTAAATTTAAGTACATAAATAGTTAAATACAAACATCTTCTGCATTTTTCCCACACATATATATTTTATTTTAATAGTAAGAAAAATCTCTGCGGACTTAAATAGCCTTAATAGATGAAAGATTACGAGGGTCACTCTGAAATTTTTGAGATACACCCTGGCTTTTAAAGTTATACTTAAAAAATTTTAGGAAAATTTAAAGTAGTCTCCTCCAGCATCAATGCTCTTTTGTTAACGAATTTTCCATAGATTAAATGCCTCAAACCGTTCATTTCATGGAATTAATGAAAAAAATGCATTTATAATCACTTCAATCTCTTCTTCTAAAGAAAACGATATTAATGTCAATTCTTTTTTTAGATTAAAAAACAACCAAAAACACATGGCTAGAACCGGAGAATAGGATGGATGTCCAATCACTTTAATTTGTTTTTGTTTAAGAAACTCAACTGTTAACCCAGGTGTATGGGAAGATGCATTGTTATGGTGAAGCATTAGTCCCCTTACATTAACTTCTTGGAGAATTTTCGGAAGACATTTTATGTGGTAAACCAATTTGCTGTTACTGTCTTCGGTTTTTCCAGCTTTATGACTTAGACCAAACTCGTACTTCTAAAGAAAACGGCATACATTACTTTTTTCATTGCTTGCTATTTTTTCACCATTGTTGGCGTGGAATCATCTTCAAATATCCATACTTAGCTTTCTTGGCGTGTTGGAGCGTCAAAAATCAATATGTACCTTTCATCACCCGTTACAATTTTAGAAATGATGCGGTGGCCACCATCATTTAGCAATTTAAGGGTTTCTTTACCGATTCTGATACGCTCTTCTTTTTGGTGCTCAGTTAGATTATGGAGAATGCAACGGCAAACTACTTTTTTCATATGTAATTCTTCAAGAATAATTTTGTGTATGGCTGTGGATCCAATGTTAAGTTTTTCTGTATCATTTGGTAGGTACAGCGATTGTCATCCATTAATATTTTTCCTATGACAGACACATTATCCGGAATTACTGCCCGACCGCGTCTTTCCTATGTGTTCTTCATCCTGAAGAGAACTGCGACCTCAGCAAATGAACCATCTGAATACAATAGTACGACATGGGGAGTCATCACCAAATGGTAATTGCAGCCGTTGAACGCAATGGTCGTGATTTAACCTCGCTTTAAAATCATAGAAAATCACAGCACGATAATGTTCTCAACTCAACTCTATTTTCTCTTCATTCTGAAATTTTTTTACGCTAAATAAATTGAAGTAAGTTAGTAAAAAATTGTGTCTTTTGTTAAAAATACTTTGTTAGAATTAATTTGTTTTTGTAACTTCTCGTCTGCGTGTATATCAAAAATTTCAGAGTTACCCTCGTAAAAAGCCTAACAATCAATTGTTTAGACAGGATTTCATTCTAGATCCACTTTTTGATCTACAAGATGCTCTCCTCAATTATTAAAATGATGAGCATCATTACGCATAATCTTCAAGTTCAGTCATTAACTCAAAGTTTGGCATTCATTTTCGCGAAAAAAATTGAAATCTCTCTATAAAAAAAAGTTTCCGTGATGTTTCAATAAATATATTACACTCTAATGCAACGGTGCTAACGGTAAAAATAACTCGGCAACCCCGATTTTGGATGTGCCGTATGCGCTGATATGGCAACCATGTGCTTCGTTTCATATAACATTACTAATACAGTTGCGATTGTACATTATTGCAAGCTCTGGGAGAAAAATATCGCAACGATTGCCTGAAATGGTATCGTTGCGTGAGAAGAAAAGCGTTGTCTCATACGAAGACTTATTAACGATCAGCTGAACTAAATACTGAACTTTTTTGGAAGCTGCAAGAACTGCATGTTTATCAAAATCTGAAGACTTTATCAATGAAATAATACAAGTAAATTACAGTTTTACAACTAGAGCAATGAGTATGAACAGTTGTATACTTGGCACAATGGGGTTAGCCCGCCATTAGGAAGAATGGATACCCCCTAATTAAATTAAATATAATCTATTCCTAGTTAAATATATTATACGTAGCATGTTATTTAAAGAATTAGGTACCGGCACAAAATTATGAAATGTGAAAATTATGGCTCTCTTCTGCAGCACTTGGCTTCAATTAAAATTGTTTTGAGTTACAAATTTTCCAAATATGTATTGTCATTAACACTGCTTCTCAAACTTTCAATACTCGTGACCCAATATACATTTAAAACTTTCATCGGATCATTATAATTTTCATCATATACTTATTTCAGAGGATTTGCTTATTTAGTCCTTTTCTTCCCCTCTTCCACCCTCCAAAAAACACATCACATACGCGCATCTACATTGGAAAACGAATCACATAGCCTAATTGGCATTTTTAATTGGCAGTTTAGGGGTCAAATCTTACAAATTCTCGAGATAAGTGTTAATACAAGCCCATGGGGCCACTGGTGATTACTAATCTTGTCTTAACTTAGTATTGTTAAATTAATTATAAAATAAATTGTACAGTACTCATACATTTATAAGTGTATTATATCATTGTAAAAGTGTATTTTTATTATTTATCATATCAGAATGTATTTTGTTTGTTTACTTCCAGTTAACTAATAATTTCTTTAAATAATCTTTTGTTTTCGACTTTTCAATATGCTTGCGCCCCCCTACTATGGTTATCACACAGTTTGAGAAACGTTGCATTAACATGTTACCAAGTAATTTTTGCTTTAAGATTGTCTTTCACGGTGTTAGTAATTATGTCTTAATTATGTCATCATTTAATTATATCAAATAATAAAATAGTCATGCTTACCTCAATTCACATCGGGCCAAGAGGATTTTGAGAGTCCTTTGCTTTATCTAGTTCATCGAAAAATTCAATTAGTTCAGATGAAAGATTCAAAAAAGAAAAACCACGCGTAAATAATGAGCTCAAGAAATCCGTAGAATTCAAGTAGAAGTTTTACTGACAATTGATGAATAAAAAAAATTTTCTCGTGCTTTCTCGCGATACAAAGTGCGTTGCCACTCAACAACAACGGAGAAATAAAAATAATTAATTCAAATAATACAAGTTGCTAATGCTCGAGATGAGGATTCGTGATACTCGGGAAATATCTTTCAAGGAAAAATTTATTTTCCAAAATAATTCATCACGAATTTTTATAGCCTTTATTTACAGTAATTTCAAATATTAAATATAGATTTTAATTCTACTAAAAAAAAAATCATGGGAAAATTACCCGACATGTATAATGTTAAATCTACATCAACAACAATGATGTTTGGCATTACATTTATTATAGAACAAAGCTCTCTTCTGCAAGTGGTCGATCAGTGTCAAGCGAGTTGGAGATTCCGTGGTCGACAGTACGAAAAATTATGCGATGCATTTTAAAATGGTTTCCGTATAAGATTCAAGTGATGCAAAAGCTGAAACCACAGGATCAGAAAACACGCCTTGAAGTTGAGGGCCAATTTTTTGCGAGAATGGAAGTTGATGATGCGTGGCCTTGGAAAATTCTATGGTCCGATGAGGCACACTTTTATTTAGATGGAGCTGTGAATACTCAAAATTGTCTCATATGGGGTACTTCACCTCCAAATATCCTGCATCAACAACTACTGTATTCTGATTACGTGACTGCTTGTTGTGGATTTACTGCTGAGTTTATACTCGGACTTTTTTTTTCTTTCACTCCACAAGGTCCTAAACGATGCTCTGTCACGAGTCAACGGTACAATGAACTTCTTCAACAACAGGTCATTCCTGCTTTACAAGAACGACAATGTTTGCAAACCACTATCTTTATACAAGATGGAGCACCTCCTCACATTGGGCGTCAAGTCAAATCACTGATTGGTGTTAACTTTGGCGATAATCATATAATATCCAGACATTTTCCGGATGCATGGGCTTCTCGTTCACCCGACTTAAATCCCTGTGATTTCTGGTTGTGAAGATTTCTAAAAGATCGTGTTCATAGTGGAGGAATTAGGACATTACCTCATTTGAAAGCTAGAATTATACACCATGTGGCTGAAAACTCTCGTGAGTTGCTTCGCGCTACCATTGAAAACACTATAACGCGCTTTCAACACATTATTGATATTGTTACGTTGATCGGGGTTCGAGAATTTTATGCAAAATCAGTCGTAAACAACAAGGCAATTCTTTAAGAGCGATGAGTATTTATTGTCGTAAATCAATCCTTCAAAACACAGGAATCAACAGCAAAATTCGCAGAATAAATATCAGGATTTCACACCTTCAACAGCACTTAGACAGAATTATCAGTATCTAAAATACACGTACGTTAAAGATTATCCGCAAGCACCGCTCGTAATATTGAACAGTCGAGTTAATCGCTAGTTTTCACGGTCAAGGCAAGTTCACTAATCACGAGTCAAAACCAGACTGACCGTTACGGCGAATATCGCTCTATTTATAGCAGTGGCCGAAACTTCGAGAACGATGCGCTCGCGTCATAGATCATGAAATTAGTGGATTTCTCCACTAATTTCTAGAAGAATCCAGAGGATCCCGAACTCGCTAACATGGTAGCCAAATTCGTCGCCAAAAATGATGCCAGCCTGTCTCTGCCGCCAATATTTCGCCAAGTTCCCATTGAATAGCCATTATAACGTAAGGGATGGCATTGCTTGTGAATATTACAATTTTAACATGAAATAAATATAGCATAGAGTAATATAAATCCATTGCACATCCAAATACAAATTATTTACATTATTTTATACAAAATTCGTATTAATATCAATGGAACACATATTGAGCATATTCTGTAATTGAATAAATTTTAACGATTCTAACCTATCATTTGGGCACCACATTTCTCCTGGGTGTCCAAATTTGAACTAGTTTTTTATTACAGGAACCTTTTTTCCATGGTCCATGAAGCATATATTCCAAGTTTCATCAAAATCTGATAATCAGAACGAGTTCTACAGGCCTCTGAATAGTGTAACTTTAATTATAACCACCTGGTATTTTAAATTTTAAGGAAAATTTTAAATCGTCATCTCTCTGATGATTTTTATTTTTATTACTTTTGTACTTTACACATCATAAAGTAGTATATAAGTAACTCTGATTTGTTTAAATTTAAGTGTTATTTGTTTTTATTGAAATTTATTATGAGTGTCATCGTAAAATTCTTTATCTCTAGAAATATTATCATTATTTATTATTACATTTAATTTCCCTTACTTTTAGATTCTTGGAAACATATAATTTAATATACATATTAAGGATGAAAATTAGCTTTATACAATTATTGAAGGAATGAGCTGTTACCATTAATGTGTAATTCAAGCAGTATAATTGTGAGACCCCGTTCCATCAAATGGAGTATTAAGAGGCTCCTTTAAATGCAACTGGATCTCAAAAGGGCTTTGGGTGGTAATTGTAGGGATAATGCACTACTTAACGCAGGTGTCTCTCTCTTCAAATGATCGCAGTGCACATTTGTGAAGCCTGTCACCAATAATCTTTAGGAAGCTTCAGTTAGAAATTATGTATAGATTGTAGAATACCCTCTTCAGAACAGTTTATCTAAGCTATTTCAGATTTAAAAAAATATATGGTCGAAGTATCAGGTGAATGTAAAAAAAGTTATTCAATTTTAATTCTATTATTTAAAATAAATTTTCTTAGATTTTTATCCAATATATTAATTTTTTTCTAAAGATTCAGTACATGGTGTTCATTAGATTTATTGAACCTTCACATTTCAACCAATTATATTTCAAGAATTTAGAAATTATTAGTAATGTGTTTTAGCAAACAATCAAATATCTAAATGAATAGGGTGACCACAATAGCCGAGAGGACATAATCATGGACGGCTCAAAGCATGGCTTTAAAGCCGAACAAATGTTACTGCGCACTTGGATTTATTCTGCTAACTTGCAATACACTAACTCTTTTTTTACACGAATTTCAAATAACACGGTTAACCCGAAAACTTTTTTACACGAATTTTTCGACCAAGCACAAATTAAAAAAAGCAAAATTATATATATATATATATATATATAATTTTTTGAACCAGCTATATATGTATGCATATACAGTTAAACCTGTTTTTTTGCGGTAGATAAAGACCGCATAAAAAAACAGCACACAAAAAATATTCGAAAATTTCATAAATTCTTACATATAACAAACAAATTCGTCGAAATGCTACAGAAATTTATTTTTATGCGGTGTAGAGAGACCGCACAAAAAAAGTCGCACTTAAAAAATACGTCAATTATTTGCAGAGTTCATTAGAAAGTACTTCCATAACAAAATAAATAATTAAATTACACATGGAAACATTTTAAAAGCACTTAGTTTCTCATTGTATACATGGAGACATTTTCAAAATGCATATACATAATTCACTGCAACTCATCGTAATCTAAAGCGCTCATCTTTCCGTGATGAATGAGTTGAAAATCACCTTTGGCACTTTAAGATACAATTTCAGTTGATTAATTTTAGGGCCATAAAGTAAGCGATAAATTTTTACGACGAAGGTTGGTTGATCACAGTTGCTTGCAAGTGTCACGAGAACCAGATATGCATGATCGAAGAACTTTTTGAAATTTCGTACTTCTTTCGGGATTGGTATCTATTTTTCAAATTTTATGCAAAGCTGTATCCTTCCATATATTTTATCCACTCTCAAAGAATCCGGGTCTGCTTGTGTCAGACTTTATAATCTATAAAATTATTGATACTGTCACTATCATTGAAAGTTTCGTCTTCAATCAAGCGCGTTGAGAGAAAACAACCGAAAGTGCATTGTCGGGAGACTGTTTGTAACACATGAATTTAGCGTCTTGAAGTGTATTTAAGTACATTGCAGTGGCGTAACATACACCCTCGCAACCCCTCCCTTTTCAAGGGAGACTCTAGGGGATCCAAAGGCCTAACTACGTATCGACCCTATTTATAAAATATTTACAAAGAGCAAGAGTCATAACATTACAGTCATTCAAAATCCTAATGATGAGAGGTTAAAGCTCGAAATAGCTATTCACTCTGATCACCCCCCCCCCCCCAAAGACTCTAAAATATTAAACGCAAAACCTAATTTTGCAGGAAGACCCTAACATTCTTCATCGCCACTGGTAGAAATTCATTTCAGTGGCCCCAAAGCCCTTGAAATTCATATACCGCATAAAAAAAAGATTGCAGAGAAAAAAACGCACAAAAATAAAATCGCATAAATAAGGACCGCACAAAAACAGGTTCTGCTGTATATATATTGTTCAAATTTTCAATCGTTAATAAAATACTTTCTATTTATCTATATATATAATCAAGTTCAAATACATTTTTTTAAAACTTGTAGTGAATGATACTTGATGTGTTAATACAGTTTTTTCAAATAATAATTTATAAATTAAATTAAAAAATGAATGAATAGTAACAAAAAAATAATAGTCCAACAGCATATATAGAAAGGAAGGTCGTTCGTTGTGTCCCTGTAGCGCAATGGATAGTACGTTGGACTTCTAATCCGATGGGTGTGGGTTCGAATCTCACCTGGATGTCTTAATTTCTCGGAATGTGATTTTTTTTTTACTGTACTATTTTATTAGAATAATTAAGTTTAAAATGAATAAATAGTAACAAACACAAAAAACCATATATAGAAGGGAAATGGAAAAATTGCAAGGAAAATCTTTTCTATATTTTGTCACTTAATTTTATGATTCTTTCATATGTATATACATATTTATATTAATTTTAATTATTTAATGAAAAGTAACTAAAATAAAAATTTTCTTTGTTGACCTAAGTAGGAATAAAATTTAATTATTTTTTTTTGTTTTTTTTTTTTTTTTTTGTACTTCAACTCGAACACAACATTTGTTCTTTAGTATAATTGTATTTTGGTTAAAATGTTCAGTTCGTAGGATGCTGTATGTACATTTCTCAGTTATTTTAAGAATAACGCGTAACTTCTATAAATTTTAACTCAGAAATCAATTCTCTAGAATCTTCTTAGTGAAAAATGAAACTTGTTTTTAACCAAGATACGAGAAACACGAAATACAATTCTTTATTTACCCGACATATATACGAGTATTCTATATAATATGCTTCAACTTTTCAAAATACCTCTAAATATATATATATATACAGTCTACTCTCACTAATTCAAACCTTCGATAATACGAACTTCTCGTTAATTCGAGGTATATTCTCAGCCCCTAGAAAAACTCTTTATATTTCAAACTAAAACAATACGTTTTGTTACACTCAATATTTCGAATTAAAATCTGTGGCTGGCTAGACTACAACATGTGATTATTCGAAGTTATCTTGTATAGCTGTCGACAATTCGAACACTCATTATCATTTAGAGTCCTTTAGCAAACAGGTTGGAGCTTGCCTGTATTGTCTCCGCGTGCCTCAGCTGCAACGTAGCCCCTTTGATGAACATCTGTCTCCCATACCCTCTTTCTGTTTCCCGGTTCCTCAAGCAAAAAGGCACTTTTATGGCTTTCCTTCTTCAAGTGGACAATAGATCATCCGCACTAGTTGGCAGCCGTCCATGTCTTTCGTTTAACACGTGGTCTCGCTACACATGTGTTCAGAAAGTATGGTCCGCTATTATGAAGAAGTGATGTGTAGAATTGTGTATTTTGATTCGGAGTGACATGACGATTTATGATTCATCTTTGTGACTTATGGCATGTGGCACCAAATAGGGAATGAGCCAGACTGGACCCTGCTTTAAAGAACCAATGGTGCTGGGAACAGTGTCTAAGGGAACCGATAACAGATTAAACAGACTTTTAAGCATACCAAGATTTTTTCGTCAAAAAAAAGATTAATTATGTACAGTATGCTTTTAATAATTACTTTTAATATACCCAAATGTATTCTTCTAATACAGGACTTTTAACTTCTGTATAATACTTATACTGTAAGATATGTATTTTTAAAAATGCTTTGAAATAGCTTTATACATAAGTACAATTACTGCTTTATTACATAGTTTCAAATTTAAATGTGTTAGGAAAAAATTTCTCTTCATTTACTTCGGGAGTTTTTTTTCTGCCCTCTTGATAATTCGAAGTTTTTCATTGGCCAATTCAACTACGAATTATCGACTGTATATATGTAATAATTCCCTCTTGTATCCTTTAAAATAACTTTTAATTCTTTAGTTCAGGACTAACGCGTTAATTTTAATCGTAATCGAATAGTAACATTGCATCAGAAACTCGCTCCCACACGTTTCTGACCAACCGTGACTTCTGCAAGAAAAGAGCTACGCGACTTTCAAAGCCAGTATATAAAGCGAAAGCTCTTTGTTCTCATCATCTTTGTCTCCTTGTCCTTCATAATGTCTGCAGCTCGTGTGTCCTTGTTTCTTTGTTCTAGATTGTGTCGTCCATTCTCTTAATTTAATGTTCAATGTGTGTGTATTTGTGTGTCTCAAGATGTGAAATAAAACAGATTTAAGTAATCACAAGACTGCCTTTTCAATCTCATCAATAAGCAACATCAACAATTATAAAAGAATGAATCTATAATTAAGAAATCCCTTCTACTGGCCACGTCTTTACACACACACACATATATATATATATAGGCAGAGACAGATATGTACTGTGTATATTTTAAAATTATGTGAGAAAATTTTAAAAACAATGCATAAAAGAGAATTCTTGGGTAAAAAATTTTTTTTGAATATAATGAAAAGAAAGAAATGTTTTTAATCAGAAAAGTATAAACTAACTAATAAGTTTTAACTAAAATGTAACTGTAATATTAATAAAGAAAAAATTGTGGCAAGAATAGTGTATGGATCTTTCAGTAATTTATTATAGTTATGCATTGTACTTTTAAAATAACTATATTTAATTATTTTTAATATTTGCAATGTTTTTTTTTTGTATCCATCTTAATATTTTTTTTAAAAAAAATATTTTGTATATAAATAGATATCCACTACATTCGAAGCTTTAAGAAATTAGAAATTTTGCTTATCTTTCTCCACATCAGCAAACATTTTAAAAAAATACTTTTTTTTTAAATACTATCCTCGAATAGCTATTGTAGTGCACTTTTAAACCAATCAATCATTGTCATCAGGGAAACGATTCTTATTTCAGATTCACTGCATATATTAAAGGCCTAATTTATTATAAGAGATATTTATCTCTAAGAAATTATAAATAAAGAAGTTAAAAGTGATAATTTTAGAGAGAGAAAGATAATATAAGATGTGAGGGAAAAAAGAAGAAAAATATTATTTTTAGAATATTTTGTTTTCAAAATAAACTATTTATTATCGATGCTACTTTAAATTCTATTTTACGTTACGTTGTTCTTACTTTGTTTCACTCATTATTTTTAAGGAAATAACGTTTCAAGCGTCATTAATTCCAAATGCTCAATTTCAGAAACTACCTTTTCCCTTTAACAAGATCCTCAAAGTGCGAATAATTTAAAAATAGCATCATTAATCAATCTCTCATTTCAATTTTCTTTTCTTCTTCAAATTTTAAGGGCTAATGCGGTGCATACAGCTTCCAAAAGATTTGTAGAAGACCCTCAATCACTGCTATGATCTCTTTTACAAACTACAGGATTTCAAATAAGCATGCAGAAATGGCTATGAAAATGAATCGATAACGAAGCGCTGATGATACATTCTGTCCAGTATTAAATTAATTATCAAATACGAGAAGAACAAATGAAACAAAGTTTGCTATTCTACTTAATAATTTCAAACAGATACTTTGCAATAATGCTGGCAACTTTGATTTTTTTCTGAAAAAAGCATGACATATTTTATGACGAGTTCTTGAGGAAATTAGGTTATATTCCTTTCTTTTTACAATGTGAGTTTAAAAATGTTAAATTATGATAAATAATTTCGAATTTAACTGTAGATAAAATTAATGAAGATAATTACATTGTTTTCGTACCCCATTAAAGTTCTTAAAACAATTTTATGTGCACAAATCTAAAGTAAAAATGATTCAGTTGACAGGTTTTACTGCAATATAATTTGATAATTTGTGTATTTTAATTAAATGAAGAGTATAGATATATATGTAGTTAAGAGAAGTCTATAATTGATTATTTAAGCAAACTATCCGTCAAAGTACTATTTTTTTCAATTTGGAAATACAATGAATAAGTCTATTTTTTATATAAGAATATGTGTCCTAATTATGTAATATTGCTCAAAAAAGAAGAATACTAATAAATCATACAAATTTGTATCATTAGTTGGAATCTACTATTCAATACTTAATTACTGAAATAAATAATGGAGCACTTAGTTAAAAATTAAATTCGTGATTCTTGGTGTCATCTTGAAAGTAGATATTCTTGCAACCGAGAAAGTTATGTGAGATCAGAATTTTGAAACCAATATATCATTGAAACAAACATGAAAAATAACATTGAACATTATGTGAAAAAGTAATAAACTATTACTTCTTTTATTTCTTTTCATTTTTATCATTAATTGCGGTTTTTTTTACTCAATGTACTTTTCTTACTGCAACTTTGGACTGAGTCCACGACGTCTAGTTGAGTTGAAATACCAAGCATTAACTTATTCAAAGCGATATTTTGGGACCTTGTATGGAATGAGATGTTCTCTCATTCCCGACTAGAGCTGTGGGAGGAAGGGAAGGATAACTAACCATATCAACAATCGATCTATTTATTGTCGCACAATTTATCAACACAATTCAAGTAACTTCAACTAAAAGAGATGTTCTCAATCTAAGGAATACGTGGATTGATAAAGAAATGTGCGAATTATGAGAAGACTTTAAATATCGACCCTCTTATTTCAGGATCAAATCTACTATCCCAATTATTTGAACACTAATTAAACTTTACTGAAAAATCGTCACTTTAATTCTTTCACCTATTAAATATTTCAAATGTGCTATAGAATGGTATTATACCTGATCAGTAGCAATCTATCCTATCTTCTCACTTTCTCTCCCTCTAGCTTGAAAATCTAGAATATATATAACCGACCTAATTTGAAAAATCAAGGTTTCTTCTTCAGAGGGTTGGTTGTGAATAAACTCGAATTGATAGACCAAAGATTTCCCAAGAGGATTATGTTAGAGGAAGGACGCAGATAGATCCGTCACAGCATTTGTATCATAACGAGTCTCATCTGGTCGAAAATAATATTTATTCTGCCACGGCCGACATTCTCTACACGGAGCCTACAGAGCGCAAAACTATTCGACAAGAAAAGCTTATACATTACTCAGTAGACAAAAGAGAAGATAGCATGATAAATGTAGGCTTCGGCTCGGTCTCATCTCAACTTCGGTACGCCAGAAAAATCTAAGGAATATGCACATCCCAATCAGTTTGATTTTTAGAGAAGCAAACCCGAGTTTTTCAAAATATAGTCCTGATAAATCATTCCACCGTTCTAGCTGATTGTAAAGGAAGTGTCAGGGTTTTCTGAATGCACCAAAGATTGCAAAACTCCTTAAATAGTTAGAATTAAAATTCGTTTCTTGATCTTAATGCAAAATTAGATCAAAATGATGTCCAATCTTTAATCAAAGCGTCACCAATTGTTGATGATAGATGATTGAATTAATAACAGTATTGATACAGTTTCATGCCACTTCCCTAGTAAAGCACTGTAAAGATTACGTATCGCTTGTCTCTCTTAATCCAAGGTTAATGTTCCCAAGACACATCTGGGACAATTCTTTGAAAGGGATTTCCTACTTTTTAAAGTTGTATTTATCCGCTGATCTTCGTCTTAGGTCCTTTTGGGGGCACTATATTCATGGCCTTTCTTGCATTTATTCTCTACATCCATGTGTATGCATTCCAATAAAATCTCTTCCATACCTTTGAAAAGTTTTACTGAAAGCGAAATATTCTCCATTAAGGCTATTATAAATCTCTTAGAGGTTGTTTGAAACTTTACAGGTAGTACAAAATGCCAACGTTAGGTTTTTCCATCGTCACTACAACTTCCGGTACAGGACTTCATCATGTATGTGAAGGAAATTAATACCATGATGTCCAAAAATATTTTTTCTTGGACTAAATGCAGCTATTTTTTGCCATGTTGTTGAGAGTAAGAGTTCAGTTTCCGTTTCAACATTGTGGCTCGATATTTTTATTTACCAGTCGAAGGGTTTGGAATTCGCTTAAAAACCAAATAATATCAAATATTTTTGCTTTAACATGACTACAGCCATCTTATTTTAAATATTTAAATTGCTCTTGTTTCATTTTAACTTATGTTTTTATGTAATTTCCGAAACATAGAAGTCTGTATATGCAATTTAAAAATCAGTTATATCAATTAATCAAAGTACGGTAAGAATACATCAGTGGGAATAAAGTGAATTTTTATTTAATGAGATTACATACCTATTTTTTAAAAAAGCCAAACAATTTCAGAAAAAAGAAAATATTTATTAATATATTAAATACAAAATTAGATGTGGAAGGATTCTAATTAGTTAAACCATAATAAAAAATAAATAATTTTTAAAAAAAAGCATCAAATTTTTTTTTATTACTTTTGAGATCCAAAATAAGACATTTTAATTATTATTATTATTATTATTATTATTATTATTAGTGCGTGACCTTAACTGAGTAATCATTTAACTAATACATACAGTTTTAGAAAAAGCTGTGAGTTTAGAAAAAATAAAAACATAAATTAATTGTATGCAAGCATTTCAGTGATAACTATACAATTTATTTCTATTTAATTTATTGCCCTGAAGATTAGATAATTTAAGTTGCAGCAAATGAAAATTAAATTTTTTTTTTACATTCGATAGCAAGCATTAAGACTCTGCCAACGAAAGAAAATGTTTTAACTTCTATGACAGACTATTTATTAAATATTTTGTGATAAAAATGCAGTAAACATTTATAAAACTGTTAGATAACGGGGAAGAAATTCAGTAGAATATAAAAGGTTTTAATGTAATTTAACTATATATAGTATGAATGTGAAAAAATCATTGAATAAATAAATTATACCTAACCTTATTTTACAGATAAACAGTTTTAATAAGTAATTTATTTTTATCATAGTAAGATAAAACTGTGCATTTATTCCAGTTCCTTATCTTTTTTTTTCCAAAAACTCTTTCACTCTTGGTATTAGTAAATTTCTCATAGTTTAATAGAAATTTTTAACCAGAGAGCACCGAGATTATTCCACACAGATTTAGATCTAAAGAACAATTTCCTAGAAAGTCCGGAATCTCCCTTAAATTGATTCTGATATAAATGCAACCAAACATTAAAAAAGAGCTCTACAAAAAATTCTTTTCTTTTTGATTGGTTAATTTATTTATATTAGCTCCTCTTTAGAAGCGTTTAGTGATGGAGTACATGGTTTTAAAGCACCATCATGTGACAAGGACGATACTTTTCCTGATGTTTTACTTTTTAAACTGCTGTTAGTAAAAAACGCAACACCATGAAGGAATCGTCCGAATGAAATGAAATTTGCAGCAAATATCAATTACAGAATGTTATGCAAAATAGTAAAGTTTTAGAGCTACCAAGCATACATGGTGTGAGTAGCTCCCTCTAAACTGTTGCTGAAAGCGTATAAATAGAGGGCTGTAGCGGGACGTTGAAAATCGTGCATGGTTATTTGTTAGTGGCAAACGTTTAGTGGGACCTAAGTATGACTCCATGACGAAATAGGCTGAAATAGGCAGTTTCAACAACTTACAGAGTCTGAACGGGGGAGAGTCATCAGCCTTCGTGAAGGAGGATTTTTCTGTCGATCAATAGCAGCTCGTGTGCAGCGGAGCAGTTCCACAGGGATGCGAATTAGGAAGCAGTAGATCAACGAGCATCTGACAGCTCGAAAAACTGGGAGTGGAAGAAGGAAGATGACCTCATCGTTCGATGATAGACACCTGGTCCGCATGGTGGTGAATGACCGTACAGTTTCCTCCAGGCAGTTGGCAGCACATTGGTTTACTCTTACAGGTGTATTATTGTCAGCTTCATCAATTCGTCGATGTCTGCTGCAAAGAGGACTGCGTACAAAGATTCCTTTATACAGGATCCCCATCAAGGCAAACCATCGGTGGTTGCTTCTGCAACAGGCTCATGAACTCAGAGCCTGGCGGAATGATTAGCAAAAAGCTGTCTTTTCTGATGAATCCCGCTTTAATTTGTATTACCATGTGTTTGTGTTAGAACCTAGGCTGGTGAAATCTACCTTTCAAAGTGCATTATCGAACGTCATAGTGGCCGAACACCCGGAGTTATAATCTGGGGTGTGATTTCGTATCATGGACAATCGGTAATCGATATTCGGTAGCCCGTATGGTGTACGGGCTACCGATAATAACTAGAAGTAAAAATTACCGATAATAACTAGAAGTAACCGATAATAACTAGAAGTATACCGATAATAACTAGAAGTAAAAATTCAATTCAAAATAAAATTACCTCAATCGAATGGGAAAAAAGGGCAATGTCATCAGATTTAAATAATTAGCTTAAGAACGTTTAAATTCTTGATCATCTATTGTCCCAGAGAAAAGAAGAGAAAGTCTGAGACTAACTATGTCAGAAATTTAATGATTTTTGAAGAAAAAAAATCGGAGAAAAATCCAGGCACACCGAAAAATTGAAGAAAACTTTCTTAAATATTTAAAGAAGAATCACTAAAAAGATTTATATTAGGAGAGACATTCAAATTGGAATATCCTAATTTATTATTTACACGTATTTGATATTGATTCCAAAATTTCCGATCTAGCTTATTTATAGTTGCCATAAAATATAAAAGTAAGCAAAATATATTTTTTAAACTTTGCAAAACATGAAAGAAAAATAACCTTTATTTCCCATAAAATACGCTTTTTGGTGATATTTAATTTACGAGAAATATAAAATATTTTCTCTGCGACCAACATGTGTGTATGTATCCAGAAAATGCCTTATTTTTATTTCTGAGCTATAAAATAAACGAGGCAAGTTTAAAAATCTGAATCACGGAGTCAAATACGGAAACGGAAATATCACTATCCAGGGAAGAGTGGTACTTTATATAAAGCAAAAGCATTATGAATATAGTACCTATTTAAAGGAATTGACATTTCTCTTACATTCTGATATTTCTCAAGAAGCTTAAGAAAAGACCGTTTGCTGAGTAAATACCATTTTGATATTACATATCCAGCCGTTATAGTCTTAAACTGGTTTTTTTTCACCCTAAATATTTTTTACTTTTAAAATTTATTCTGTTGGTATGGGATAGCAAAAGTTGTAAAATTGCAACTTTTAGGTAATTTAATTTTTATTCTGAATAGTTTTAAAAACAAATATAATACTGTGTTTGTTAATTAATGCAAAAAGTCGAATAAAAAACATGTTAGAATGCATTCTAATCAAAATATGTATTCAATCGAATAGAAAGCATGTGCGCAGTGGCTGCATAATTCCCTTTGCACAACCATATTTATTCTAAAACTGTTCTAATAGTTGAAATTTTCTTTTTTAAAAATTATAAATATAAATTGAAAGGATATATACTTGTAATTATTGTATTAAATGTATGCATTTGTTACAAATAATATGTTTTGAAATTAACACTATTGGTCATGAAAAAGAAATATTATTATAAAACACATAAGTTAGTATTTCCTTCAGTTTTAGATTTCAGATGTGATATATATATATATATATATATATATATATATAATAGATGATGATTGTGATTTAGTAAAGATTGCGACGAATTTAGTAAATGATTTTTCACAGCGTGGCCAGTGTTGGTTTTTTCGTATAAGGTAACTATTTATGAGGGTTGATGATGCCTTTTCATTATTATGGAGGAAGCTGTCGTCGAACGGTTATTCTTCTTTATTAAACACTTAACATGGAAGACATTTAGATGGATGTACTGACAAATACACATACACACA